>WJFF01000032.1:179676-194142 GCA_011800825.1 Fonsecaea pugnacius | reverse complement strand
AGCGACAACTCGATATGTAAAGATGTGAAGTCGGAAATATGCCTTCCGCGCCGAGAGGGCTATCCGGACGCAGTTTCTTAGCCGGAGAGTGTCTCCGCGATCCGGAAGCCACCTACAGAATTCGTGGAATGACTTGGTACGCCAGCGATCAAATCTCAGCATGCATGAAGAGTATGCTCGAATCATGCGATAATTCGAGCTGCAAAGAAAAGCAATAAAAATCAGCGTCCGTCTTTCAACATCTATTACCTGTTAGAGTAGCACACGTCGAACAACCACTAGATAATAGTGACAACATGGCTCAAGAAAACCAGGAACCTATAGATGTACCGGTGGTCATCATTGGCGGCGGCGGTGAGTTATTTTGGCTCAATGCTTATGATGCGAGATACTCGTTGCTGAACACACGCGTAGGGTGTGGATTGAACCTCTCCATCTTCCTTTCCGCCAAGGAGATACCGCACATCTTGTTCGAAAAGCACAGCGGTACCTCGATTTTGCCAAAGGCACACTACCTCAACCAGAGAAGTCTGGAAATCTTTCGTATTCACGGCTACGCTCACCGGATTAGAGACAAGAGCGCCCCCAGCCGATGCATCAGCCAGGTAACCTTTTCCACTTCGCTCGGGGGAACTGGCCCCTATGATCGGAAGCTCTTGTATGCCAGTCCGTCGTTTGGAGGTGACGAGGGCTCTGATTTACTCCACAAGTACATGTGCGATGCAGAACCGTCTTCTATTGCCCCTACAATCGAGCTAACTCTGGACAGGCGAGTTGCTCCTGAAAGACCTGCGAACTTGCCGCTGGTGCATTCAGAGCCTATTTGGAGAGAAATCGCAGAGGAGAGGAATCCTGGGAATATCAGGTTCTCCCATAGGGTCGTCGATGTTATTCCGCACGATGACCATGTGTTGGTGATTGTTCAGCCTCCCGAGGGCCCACAGATCACCTATCGCGCGCAGTATGTGGCCGCTGCAGAAGGCGGCAGGGGCATCATTGCCCCCAAGATTGGCGCTGTTCTTGAAGGGCCGACAGATATTGCCGACGTCGTTTCGGTCCATTTCGAGGCAGACCTCTCTCAGTATTGGGACGAGCGAACCTTGATTGCAAACTTCATCAACCCCGAAGGTGAGACGATTCTTGGGAGTGGAACGGTCGTGTGCATGGGTCCCACGTTCGGACGCTACTCTGAAAACTGGACAGTTCATTTCGGCTTCCGGGTTGATGACCCAGCACGATTCTCAGAGGCACAGGAACATCTACTCGTACCAAGAATCCGAGAGCTGCTCAAGATTCCCGACCTGGAAATCAAGATCCGCGCTGTTAGCCACTGGGTGCTGGAGCGTGTTCTGGCCAACAAATACAGAGAAGGGAGGATATTTATTGCTGGCGACGCAGCACACCGACGTGAGTCTGGTAATTGTTTTTTCTCCCGAACCATCTAGCTGACACTGGCTTAGGACCGCCGACAACCGGGTTGGGCCTCAACACATCGATCGAAGATGCATTCAACCTCTCCTGGAAGCTTGCCCAAGTCATCAAAGGAACAGCATCACCCAAGCTTCTGGACACCTACGAGCAAGAGAGACGTCTTGTCGGCAAGCGCAATTGCGATTGGGGGTAAATTTGCTCCTTGTACCACCCGCATCTTGTGTGCTTTGTTAGGTTGACTGACACGCGAAGAGAAGCTAATCCTTGTTGTGAAAATTAGATTGATGACATTTTCAAACCAAGCGATGGTCGCCGCAGCCGTTGGCTTCATTCCTGGACAAACAGAAGTCAATCGCGCGCGTATGGAAGCTTTGCTCGAGGAGTCTGATATTGGCGAGACGTTCCGCGCTCAGCTTAGATATCTTATTAAGAGTCAAATGGTTGAATACTCTGCTCTGGACCTCGAACTGGGATTCAGCTATTGGCGAGGTGGCGCATTGGTCTCGGACAACACCGAGAGACCTCCGGTTGACCCTCTCGGCCAGACATATGCCCAAACAAGTAGACCCGGGCATCGACTCCCTCACGTCTGGCTTGAGGAGCGGGATGATCGTGCCCAGCGCGTTCTGTCGACGCATGATTTGATAAAGAGAACAGACGACTATCTGCTCATAACTGACCAATACGGACCTGCTTGGATTGAAGCCGTCCAGGGAGTCGTCGGTGAGTTGAAGGTCAAGGTCGGTATTGCGCAGATTGGCCCGTTAGCCTCGGGACTCAGGCCATGCCCATATGTCGACCGAGACGACCGTTGGCCGACTGAGTCTCAACTCCGCAGGGGAGGGGCGCTTCTGGTGCGTCCGGATAACTTTGTCGCCTGGCGGCAACTGGACGGTAGCGTGCGCAATGGCGTCGAGGTGGTTGAGGCACTCAAGATCTTGGTCGGTGACACCGTGGGACAGGACATTCCGATCGACCCTTACGACCCCAATGGTTTCATGTCACAGCGAGCAAAGGACGGGTTGAGCAACGGCGTGAAGAATGGGGAGGACGCCATCACAGCCAGTGCGACAAATCGAGTCAAGATCAATCGTACTGCAGTCGCTGGATCTCGGGCAGGACATTTTACGCGAAGTGAAAACAGTGGAGATTAGCATCGAAACAGTCTGTGGATTTGTAGATACACAAAATAGGGCGATTTGTCATAACTAAATAACATTATCTGCATTCATTACTCCCCAAGCATCAATTAAACCGATGAAATGATGCCATCGTCCTCCACGGGCAACTCGGACCCCCTCTGCGTGATAAACGACATCTGGTTCTATCCTGACCACCTTGACTCAACCCCCGAGCCACTCTGGAAGTGCCCATTCAGGCTTCTGTCCCACGGGGCCCCGGAAATCATTCCCCACTGGCCCCAGACATCCAGCCCCAGTCAAGCCCGTCGTGAATTACAGTCAAGGCGCTAGTAATGGTGACTATGAAAGTAGTGCCTCAGTGGGAGTCGATAGATCTAGCTAGCCAGCTCTAATACACTTTTACACGTTTCTTTCATACTGTACTGTGTGTTCCGGAAGTTTCAAGCCCTCCGGGTGGAAAATACAGACCCAAAGGACGCTATGAGAATCTCTTTAGGACGAGACCCCGGAGGAGGGTTATTGAGTTCTCGAAACCGAACGGGCCCCTGGGATGGTACTATATGAATAGACAGCTCGAGTCCCTTTGTTTTGAGGGACCTTCTCTCACGGTTCACAGAGTTTGGCCCCGAATAACGATTTTACAGACGCTACGTTGAAATACTTCACAAATAGTCATGGACCGAGAAGACAAGGCAAGTTTGATCCATTCTGAGATATCGTGACGCATCGCATACTGATCATTCCCCATGGCTTGCCAGACTGGAGACGATGTAATCCGAATCGAGGCTGCGGATTCTACCACTGCTGAGCAGATCATCGTCGAGAAGATTGCTGCAGAGGCAACCTACCATGTCGCACAAGTGGGTTGGAAGCATCTTTTGGAGCCATACACGGTAGGACACCCTTTGTCATCTTGCCATATAAGATATTGGAGTACCTCGACCTCTTACACGCAATTTCCCCGCCAGAATTCACCTTTGCCTTGCTAATAAAGGAGTGTACTGTAGCTTGGATCACTCTGTGCCATTTCTCTGGCACTCTTCTCCTGTGCATGGGGCTTTGTTGCTCCTGCTGCGGTATTGACCGCCATCGGCCAAGCGACCAGTGCGCTATCCTGAACAAGATCACATCGTATGAAAAACACTTGACGCTGACGAGGGAAACAGATGCTTCAAAGTCGTCCGCGAGTCTTTTCTCTATTGTCTGGACCATGGGCACTGCTGTTGGCTATATCCTCGTGGGATACCTATCAGATATCTTGGGCCGACGCTGGACCATGATTGTTTTCAATACTTTCGGCTTGATCGGAGGTGACTCTTCATCAAATCTCGCAAATTCAGACACACTGTGGCTCATTGTTACCATCAGGAATCGTGGCGTGTACAGCAAATACCCTTGATACTCTTGCCGGAGCCAATGTAAGCAGGGCAGAAGCACTTTGTTTCCTTTTCGGAGTACCATTGACCATTATGTTTCAACAAGGCTCTCATTGGAACGGCTGCTGGCGCCCAATTCACTTTCATGGTGGTGGCGACGGGTACGAGGGTCCCCTGCCATCTCCCACAAGGGCTTTCCGCGAACGAAAACTGACCTCGAGTCCACAGAATTGTTACCTAACCGGCACAAGATTGTTGGCATGGGTCTTGTCACTGTAATTGCACTTCCTGCCCAAGGTCTCGGCGCGTATTTCGGTGAGTTCGAATATATTGATGCTCGCGCTTTTCTACAACCATGCTGAAACGCAGACCATAGGTAATTCGATCGTCGTACATCTTAACTGGCGGTGGATCTATTACGTGTATATCATTGTCCTCGGTAAGGCTCACCATCTGTGGAAACGTCTTAGATAAACATCTGGTGTTGATGATCTTTTGCGTGCAGGTGTCGCGATCATCCTCTACCTCGTGTTTTATTTCCCCAAAGAATTGGCAATCGAACTTTCACTCAGGCAGAAACTGAGAAAGATTGACTACGGTGGCGCTTTCCTGGTGACGGCCGGCTTGGTCTTGTTCATTCTTGGTATCCAGATGGGCGGTAACACGTATCCATGGAAGTCCGGAACGGTTCTCGGGTTGATCATCTCTGGTGGGCTGGTTTTGATCGCGTTTGTCATCTATGGTATGTCCCAGAGCTACCCGTGCTGTGAGTGTCTTGGTTTATGTTCAAGATTGACTGACTGGTCAAAGAAATTTACGTGGCCCAGGCGAAGCCCCTTCTGCCTAAAAGCTCCTTCAAAGACATACGAGGATACAGCATGGTAATCATCTGCTCGAGCGTCGGTGGTATTGCTTACATCGGTCTATCCATCATCTGGCCAACACGTAAGTCTGTCAATTCTGATGCTTCGTGCCCCCCGGATGGGGCTATTCGCTCATTCTGTGGAAATGACATGCTAACACTGCGATGCCAACCACAGAGGCTGCTACGATATACAGAACACCGACAACATCATGGCAAGAGACAGCGTGGCTATCGACCACCCTCGGAATTTCGGTCTGGGCTGGAATGGTCTTCTTGGGGCCATTATGGGGGGTCATCAAACACGTCAAGTGGCAGCTCGTTTTGCTATCCGCATGGATGACCGCCTTTACTGGTGCTCTTGCGCATTGCAATAGGCACAATCGAGGGTTCGGTATCGCCTGCTCTTTCCTTGCAGGTCTTCCGATTGGAGTGATCGAACAACAAACTGCCGCCCTGGTGCAATTGCTTGCCCCAAATGACGGAGAGCTGGGCTCAGCTTTCTCGTTTTTGGCCGGTACTCGCACAGCAGTGGGCGCTATCGGAACGGCGATTCTGTTGGCGATCCTGAATAGTAAGACTATCTATGCACCGTCCGTTCACTTTTTCGTGCTACAACTGACCTTGTGTCCCTTAGACAAGCTGCCTGGGGAACTGGAGAGCCATGTCGTTCCCGCCGCACTCCAAGCTGGTCTCCCTCAGAGCTCTCTACCAGACCTCTTCGCGGCGATCGCCGCTGGCACCCCAAGTGCCCTGGAGCAGGTTCCGGGAATCAGCCCAGCCATCTTGACCACGGTGATGAATGCTGTCACTGACGGAGAGTCTGCAGCTTATGCCTATGTGTATTATGCTGCGCTCGCATTTGGTCTGGTTTCGACGATTGCTGCCCTTATCATGCGTGATATGGACACCTTACTCACCTCCCACGTTCCCAAGAGAATTATGGGCAGGAATGAATTGAAAGCGGGAAGAGAAGACCAAATGGCGAACGTCGGAGCATGAGCAGCAGATATCGAATTTGAGACACCGCCAAAAGAGCTCCGTCACTCAAACTTTGAGCCTTGCACAGCACTCTGTGGTAATTGAAGGGGTCACGCTGCATTACGAACTGCGAAATAGGTGTCCCGCCCCAGAGAATGAATGATTTTACCATCATTAGTCTGTTGAATAAGAAATGCTTTACCCAATGAGGATCTGTGTTCGCTATTCAAAATCATTGTGCTGCCCCCATACTGATGTATTGCCTCTGCATGCTGGATCAAGCAAGCTCGAGCAGCT
This sequence comes from Fonsecaea pugnacius, assembly GCA_011800825.1. Classification (NCBI taxonomy): domain Eukaryota; kingdom Fungi; phylum Ascomycota; class Eurotiomycetes; order Chaetothyriales; family Herpotrichiellaceae; genus Fonsecaea; species Fonsecaea pugnacius. Next base: position 188,053 of record WJFF01000032.1, on the reverse strand, counting down.
ACTAGTAAGTTTGTGCAGTAGCGGGGTGGTGGTCTAGTCCCCCATAGCACGAGTCAAGAATGGGCTGAATAGTCTGGAGCCCCAAAAAGAGCTTTGTCGAAGAAATCCTCCAGCCCAGAGTGAGTGAGCTATACCTACCTGACCTACCTAGGAAGCGTATGTAACTACAGTCAAGACGCTAGTAATGCTGGCTCCTCGTATTGTTATAAAAGCAGCCCTGAGAGTCGATCGATCTGGCTAGTTCCAACACACTTTGACCGGGGGTACCGGACCCCGGAGAATACGTCTCCGGTACGTTTAGAGGTATGCTCCAATATTAGAGACCCCGTTAAATACAGTCCTGTACGGTTTCCGCAAGGGTGTCCCATTATTGCAAAGTGTATGTACGAGGCTTGAGACTACTGCGTGGTAAAGGTCTTGGATTGGCAAGTTGGTAACCTCGGCTTCGACGGCAGTCCGACTCGAGAATGCCACATCACGTACCGAGTAGAGCTAGTTCACCTGGTTGGCGATTTGTACCGTGCTCTCGTAGAGTCGTAAGCTCTGTGGACCGTATACCTCGATTGCAATTCAGACGGATACTCCGTCGCCCAGCACTCCTCATCTATATCGCCTGGGAAATCCAAGTTGCACACGTACAATTGTCAAGACCACAGGGCCACCATGTCGAAAACCCTTGCGCCGCGCAAGCTTTGGCAACATGCCGATCCATCGCAGACAAACATGGACAAATTCCGCCGGCGAGTGAATGCGAGGAGAGGATTGAATCTGAGAAACTTTGCAGACCTACATGCATGGTCGACAAATCCTCAGACCGCGCCTGACTTCTGGATCGAGCTGTTCCAATACGAGCAGATAAAACCCGGTATCGTGCCCACGAAGGCGATGGAAAGGATTGTTCGTAACTAAACTCCCCTTGAAAATGCGTTATCCGTGGAAGGGAGACTCTGACCGGGCTAGAATCTTGCCATGTACCCTCCGCCTGAGTTCTTTCCCAAAGTCCGCCTGAACTTTGCAGAACATTTGTTGGACATCGAGACACTGAACAAAGTCGCGCTGTATGCTGTCTCAGAGGGATGCGAGGTCATCAGGCCAGTAACTAAACCTGAACTTCGAGAAATGGTCAAAACCATGGCCAGCGCGATGGCTCAGGCAGGGGTGACGATCGGTGATCGAGTCGCTGCCGTCATTTCCAACTGTCTCGAAGCGATTGTTGCCTGCCTCGCCGTCTTGAGCTTGGGTGCTGTCTGGTCCACATCATCGCCTGATATGGGCGTCGAAGGGATCATGCAGCGACTGAACCAGATCGAACCCAAAGTGGTGATTTTCGAGAGCTCGGTCCAGTACAACGGAAAGCGGCGCCCTCTGGTTCAGAAGTGCGACGAGTGCCTCGCCAGATTACGCAAGACGAGAAACTTCGAGCTCGGTATTGTGATCGTTCGGGAGATCCCCTACCCAACCAAAGGCAAGACCAATGTTGTCTCGTGGAGCGAATTTGTAAACGGAGCTCCAGACAGGGAGCTCACTTTTGCCCAGCTGCCATTCACGCAACCCGGGTTCATTGTGTATTCGTCTGGCACGGCAAGTCTCACACTCTGAACTTGGGCAATAATATGGCTGACATGGATATAGACGGGTGCTCCAAAGTGCATTGTCCATAGTGCATGTGTGAGTTTTATTCGGCTTGGGACCCGATTTATAGCATAAATCACAGCTGACTCGATTTACCCTGGCAGGCAATGTTGTTACAAATTAAGAAAGACTATATGCTCCATCTGGATGTTAGACCAGGCGACACCGTCTACCAGTATACTACCGTGCGACCTCCACTATAGATCCATTGTCAGAAGACTCTCACTAACATATTCCCAGACCGGCTGGATCATGTGGGCTATGGTTCTCTGTGGCCTATCGTATGGGGGCAGCGTTGTACTCTATGACGGGTCTCCGCTCTATCCTGATCCTCTTGTCACGCTCCGAATGGTTGAGAAGCTCAAGTACAGGATATTGCACAAGATCATGTAAAACCCTTACTGATCCCTTGTTGACAGAATATCATTATTCGGCACTTCCTCGAGGTTCTTGACCGACCTTCACGACAAGAACCTCAATCCCAGTAAGAGCAGAACTCTCATTCCGTACCATGTACACTGTACTGATCCCACAGGGGAAACAATTGATTTAAATAGCCTACGAACAGTCTCTTCGACAGGATCCGTCCTACCAGCCAAGGTGTGCGAGTGGTTTTACGATGCTGGATTCCCGGAAAAAATCCATCTCATCTCTGGTAGTGGAGGAACCGACATGGCATGCTCACGTAGGTTGGCCTGAATTAGACATTCTCCCTTTCGATTGGGCTGAGCTGACTTCTCTGACGCACAGTTGTGCTAGGTGATCCCACTAGCCCTTTGTATTCGGGAGAGATTCAAGTGCCAGCCTTAGGGATGGCTGTTGATATCTTAGACAGCACGAAGGACTATCCTGTGTCGATCAAGAACACTGGAGAGCCAGGAGAGTTAGTCTGCACTCAACCATTCCCCTCTCAACCGGTTCTCTTCTGGGGCGAGAAGGGGATGGAAAAGTACAGATCAGCCTATTTCGACCGCTTCGGCGATAAGGTCTGGACACAGGGAGATTTCGTCTCATCGTCGCCCGTTACAGGTGGCTTTACTATGTTAGGCCGATCGTAAGCCATTCTGCCTATTACACCACCCTTCCTGCGGTTTTATGCAGACTGACTTTTCCAAGTGACGGCGTACTCAACCCCTCGGGTGTTCGATTTGGCTCTGCAGAAGTCTACAATGTAGTGAGCCAGTTCCCCGAGTTCGAAGACACCCTCTGCGTGGGTCAGCGTCGGCCGCACGACTCGGATGAGCGAGTTATACTTTTCATCAAGGTGAAAGACAACCGGCCTCTTCCAAAAGCCACTATTGCAGCCGTTCGGTCTGCTATTGCGACCGCCCTGAGCCCTCGCCACGTGCCCAGCTTCATCTTCCAGACTCCCGAGATCCCCTACACGATCAACGGCAAGAAGATCGAATTGGCGGTCAAGCAGATTGTCTCGGGTCAAAAGGTCACACCGTCTGGCGCAGTTGAGAATCCTGACAGCTTGATATTTTACGAGAAATTCGCCAAAGATGAGTACTTGAGGGAGGATAATGGCAAGGCGCACTTGAGCAAGCTCTAAAACCCGGAAAGGGCAAATGATATAAGCCGTTTGGTGTCATAGATAGGTTAGAAGCACGTTGACTGGATATAGGGGTGCTGGATCCGATTCCGAACCATATCGACTCATATACATCAGCCATCGGGGGTGTCGATCTGAGAGTGTCGACAGACGCTCTGCCATGGAGACTGTTCTAATGGATTCACCCTAGATCATAATTTCTTACGGCCCCCTTAACCACCCCACGCTCAGTTTCCTTGCAGTGCCTTGACCAGCGGCGCAGAGTCCTGCGGTAAGAACCAAATTCGTTAATGCCGTGTCCAAAATTGGCAAGAAGAAGGAGTCAAGAAAACGTACCGCCCAGATTTGATAAAGAAGGAGCTTTGGCTGCGACGACGTAGGGTTCTCGATGCGAAGTCGTCCGGTGAACTCTCCGGCCACGCTGTTCCCGTTGCGAAGGCCCATTGCTACGTTGCCGATGAAGAGTAGGTCGCTGCCATCGAGGTCGGCCGAGAAGACCTTCAAGACTTCATGGCGGCGGCTGGATATCACTTTCCATGCGTTGTCTCTGGACTTGCGGATCTCTGTCACAGCAGCCCGCAGGCAGCCGTCAGCCGTCAGTGTAGAATAGGAAGTGTGAAGAAGTGGGGCAGGGCAGACTTGCCGTCTGGTCCAGTGTACAAGTGTCCTCCAAACTCTGCTTGTCCAGTTTTTGCAAAGATGTCGTCTGCCAGAATGTCGCCGACGCGAGGGTCCTGCTGGTCTAGCTGCCAAAAGAACTGGTTGATGAGATCTTTAACGGCCTTGTTGATCTCGAATGTCGGCCATTCTGTCTTTTCTGTGTTATAGCCCATTTTCGAGGGGGTTTTTCCTTAAGGAGGGCCGATTCAGTCGAGAGAGTTTGAATTGTTGCTAAAAGCCAATTTTCTTTCTCAGCCCAACAGCCGTCTTTCAAAGTGGTTACTCACAGGAAGTCGAGTACGAGAAAAAGCTGTCACTCGGATGCAGTGCTTTTCCTAGGCGCGAGGGTCCTGTAGAAGGAAGAGGGAAAGCTTCTGGGAGACTAGGAAGGCTATGATGGTCTCCCCCTCCGGGAGCCGGGGTCACACAACTCCCCGGCCAAATTGGGTAATTTGATCAAGGTAACTAAATTGGGGAATTGGTGGGGCTTCTGATCTATGTATTGATGTCTTCTCTCGTTGACTACAGATGCGCCGGACAGCGACTGACAGCGACTGACAAACAGCATCCATCATATTTTTCGCAAAATTCCAAAGAGTGTCCCCGACGGATCGATCGCCTCGGCATTTTCCAGTGGCCTTATTAGGTGACTCATCTACATCGTAGTGATGTCACGAACAGCTGGAAGGTATGAGTGGCCATTCGTAAGATTCGAAATCTACCATGTCCATGTTTGTGAACTTTTTATTGTGGCAAGTGTTAGCACAGGGGTCTCTAGAATGGCCGAGCAGGGGCATTTCCACTAACCGCCATATCAGCGTCCAGGTTGAACAATTGGTCAAGATCTGAGGTCCATTGGCGCGAGTCTGGCTCTCGATTCTGTTCTCGGGACTTGGAAACCAGAGCGCGAGCATAGTCAGCAACCTCTCGAGGGAAGCTTATACTCGTATGTCCGCTACTGGCATAGTCTAGCCTGGCGAAAGTTCCGGCAACGATGTCGATCAAGGTAATGTCGGACTGCGCAGAGGGATTGTTGGGCGAGCGCACCGTGTTGAGGAACAGATTCATGGTTGCAAGGATCGGGAAATAGAAAACTAACCTGGCAGGACGGGTTGTGAGTAGCATCCGTAGAAGGCGACAGTGGAAGGTTAAAGAAAGCGCTCGAAAAGGCGCAGACTTGGGCAAGACTCACCAAGAAGGGGTAGTGGCGTCGATCGGAAACTTCTGAGAATTGAGGACGATGACACGAGATGACTCTGCGATGGTTTTATAACTTTCCTGGATCTGTTTGACGTGCTCGGGCCTCTGGCTCTGCTGCAGTTGATTGTTTCTCCAAGGCTGCGTGATGGCGGAATGCAGTACACACATCGATCCGTGAAAACTGTGCTGGAGGAATAGGAAGTGGATGTGGCTGATTCGAGGGTGCAGGACCTTAGGTCGATTGGGCGTGTAGAGAAGATATTCTTGTCCCAGGTCTGCATACCAGGATCGCAACTCGGCGTCTAGTCTCTCGATGGTCTTGCAGATCTCCTCAATCGACTGGAGCCCGAACTTCGGTCCGTAACATTCTCTCTCGATGGCGTAGGAGATCTGAGCATGGCGAACGCAGGCAAGTAGAAGGCCCACGTCGGTGGAGGTGTCATCTCGAGGTTTGGTAGGTAAAGCAACGTTAATATCATCGTCGCGAATCATCTATAGGATGAATTCTGTCAGAACATCCACAAAGACATTTCAGAGATACGGATGACTCTTACCGAAGGTCGACCAGACCTACAGGCAATGTGCTTATCGCACATGTACAATACCCATAGCAACCAATTTCGCGTCACCTTCTCGGATTCAGACAGGATACATGAGGAGGGGGGTTGTAGATGAAGACGTTTGGAATAGGCCAACCGGACTGCCATGGACAGCAACATATATTCTAGGGCAGGCGCCGAGATAGCCTCGCAGTACAACGCCTGCGTCGAAATCAGTCAAACTAAGTAGCGGTACATTATGGTGATTCGGCTTACCATGAGCATGATACACTCAACAGCAGTAATGTCTGACGGCATGTAAAGTAGATTGGCGAGGGCAGCCAAGGTATTCTCAAAGTACAACCAAGATTGTCTCTGTGCAGTTGTATAGCTCATGGGTCCACTGCCTCGACACAATGCAAGCCTGCTTCCTATTGCAAACACGGCGTTTCGGAGGCTGTACCACGGCGGATCACTATCAGGAGGCAGAGGGTGCGAAAAATGCTGCTGAAGTCTACGCTCGAACGCCTTGCGAGGCACGAGTCCCATAGTGTGCTCAATGCTGTCTTCAAAATAGGCTAAGAAACGACAACGGGTCAGCCACAGGTCTTGAGCATTGAGCTGGCCACAGAACTGACCTGTAGCCCAAAGCGACGCTGTTTCATGGTCTGGATCGGGTTGCCGTTCGACCGAAAGCGGTTTTGTCATCTTCAACGATCGGGTTTTGGTGACTGTCAGCCGGCTTGCGCTATGGTGAAAGTCCGAGTTACCCAGTTGCTGGCAAATCCACTCGACTCCGAGCGGAGAGCACATGGTCAGGAAAGAGGCTTTGCCTGTCATCACATTATCAGTGTCAGCCTCGCCAAAGGAATCTCTTTTAGTATTCGTACCAATATGCTCCTGGACGTCGCCCTAATAGATCAGATTTAGCCAGGGAACTCCAAGAGCGCGATATGCTTGATGGGAGAAGACTCACTTCCCGCATAGGAGACGGCGGAGTCACTTCAGGCAGGTCGCTAGAATTTTCCGCTACAATACTCGACTCTCTTGTGGCTGCGTTGTCACCAGCGTCCTGCTGTGTGGGCGACAGCACCTGCAGCAATTGGTCACAGGAAGTTGGACCTGTCGCTGACGTTGAAGCGTCGTTGGGCCCATTGTCTAGGTTCAAGACCGGGTCGGCCAGCGTTAGATTGACTTCTGAGGCTGTAGGATCACGAAGGTCAAATATAGATGGAGTAGCATCCGCTGAGCTGGATATCCAGGTCGGCACTCCAGGCGAAGTATTGTCACAGCGATGCGGAGGGCCGAGTGAATGGCATGTAGAAGGGGATTTCGGCGACGACTCTGACCTCACCGACGGTCGGATAGACGTTGGACTCGGTTGCCGGTCCCGAGCTCCGTCGGAATAGTATACGGGGGCAGATGAAGTGGGCGTTGATCTTCTCAGAGCTTCGTGATGCCAAAGCAGTTGTTCCAGTGAAGCAACCCGTCGTTCTAGAAAGGTCTTGCTGTGGCTAGTTTTCCTTCTGGAAGATTTGTCCGGAAAGACACATTTCTCTCTGTGGGCCTGCTCGTCGACGATCCGAATCAACTGGTGCTCGAGGTGGCACCAGCAAGGTGCGACCACTTACTACACAATTTGCGCAAGGCCGACTTCCTGTGCCTACGCGCAGTCAGCAGGGGCAGAGAAATTGTCAAGGTAGTCCAGCAGGGGTGGCAGTGGAAGTTCCCTCCTACATTTGGCCTTCTTCAAGCGGCAATAGTTGCAAGCGATCGAGCACTTAGGGATCTCTGGACGAGCGGGCATCTTTGCAGTCGGCAGACCAGAGCAATGCCTGAGTGATATCTGTGTATTCACACGCATGTGCTCTTTCTTGCGCGAACCAACCGCGATGAACTCATAGGCGCTTTGGAGGTGCTCAGGAGACTCTCTGATCCTATTCAAGAGGGAACAAGCAAACAACCCTAAAGGTTCCCCCAGCAAGCGAGTGCGTACGCTCTCAAGACGTTGATTGTGAGAAGAGACTGGAGAAGCCACAGGCCTATCTAACTATTTACCTCTGCCAAGGCATGGCACGCCTGCCTTCCGTAATATTCCCCCAGATTTGCGGGGGGAGGAGGTTGTTCGACTTCGCGAGAGCCATTTCAATCGGCCAGTCATCCGGAATTACAATGCAGGTTACAGGTCAAACCTTAGACATCTACCTGGACTAAACTCGGACTAACCCCAGATCCGAGCCCGAAACCCGAGCTCGGGAGTACATGAAGACGCGTAATTTTGCGTCCCGGAGGGTACGAGCTGCCTTCTCCGGTAATCAATTTAATACCTAGATACCTAGGTCTGCAGAGGAATGAGGACAACCTGGGTTCCTTGTCAGCATACTGGATAGTGCTACCCTTATATCATGTCTGTTTTGGCTGACGGTTTCATTACGTCGGAATGCCGTGGGGACCAATCTCGACTCTATTCTTGAAATCCTCAGGACTGGTCCCGTATTGTAGTTTCCCTATCATCTCTTCTGGGTCGAAGTCGGTGCCGATTGGGGTTTCTCCAAAATGCTTGGATATCATAAACTATGTTGCTTCCGCAGAAGTCTCGAAGTTGTCAACCTGTGTCTCAATCTTCGCCGTCCGGGTCGGAGTAGTATATGCTGGTCGTCGGTCCGTGAGACACGCCATATTGGAAAGATGCCTAATTCTTCTCGTTCTCGATAGGCTTCGATGGTGTTCGTCGTCGTAGGAGAGGAAAGATAGAAAATCATTTTTAAAGGCGGCACTAGCTTTTAGGAAT
>WJFF01000032.1:168409-179561 GCA_011800825.1 Fonsecaea pugnacius | reverse complement strand
CAAGGAAGTCCTCTTAGGATTGCATCGTCTTTTGGAAGCTGTCGGCACTAGTGCGGAGGACGACATGGGCGAACTTGGTCGGCCTCCTGACGGCAGGTTTGTTTGTCATGTTTCGAGGCTGCCTGCCCTCGGAGTTACTGCTCCGAGTACAGTTATTGACAAGGTTTTCGAGTCAAGCCAGCTTGAACGGGCTCAGTCGGCCTTGATAAAAGATTTCTGGCTGCTTTGGACTTCAGTCTTCGGCCCGACGCACAGTCCAGCACTCTCGTTCCCCGGAATACTGACATGAATTGTCCGAATGCATCTGACCCCGGACTTCGGAAGGAGGCCTCCGGGGAGGGAAATCTGGGGGATCGACCCGAGGCGGCCAAAGGAGAATCACTGCTGGGATATAAGAGTTCATAAGAGCATCACAGAGCGATGTAGTGGCCCCGTACTTCATCGATAGCAACTAGGACTCTTTTTGCATCACTCTACGCATTATGGGCCAGCAGCTGAGCCTTGTGGTGCTCGCTACGCTTGTCGTAGGCATCGTCTTCTATGGCATGTACAGGATTCTCCAGGTTGGCAAGCGGCCTGCAGACCTTCCTCCAGGCCCTCCCACGGTACCAATCCTGGGGAACATTCACCAGGTAGGCTCTCAAGAGCGGCATAGAAGGTGCAACCAGTGGCTGAGCATGGTCATAGATCCCGACCGAGCGACCTCATCTCCAGTTTCAGAAATGGGCCCAAGAATATGGGTCAGTATCCCAGCCCATCTATGTCTTCGCCATTTAGATTCTGAAGATCCTGGCTGACGAGCAAAGTCCCATTTACTCCCTCATGCTCGGGACCCAGACCATGATTGTTCTATCGTCACCAAAGACTGTGAAGGACCTCTTGCACAACAGAAGTGCCATCTACTCTTCGAGACCGGACATGTACCTCGCACACGATGTGGCCAGCAATTGTCAGCGATTCGTCACCATGGTGAGCACCTTACAGTCAACCTGAGGCGAAACTGGTATCAGAAATGCTAATTGCCGCGCAGAAATACGGTCCCATGTGGCGCCTCGTTCACAAAATGATGCACAACACGCTCAACATCAAGACCGCTGTAGCCTACATCCCCTACCAAGACCTTGAGAACAAACAAATGTTGCTCGGCCTTCTTGAGCGACCGGACGACTTTGTCATGCACCTCAGACGATACACCAGCTCACTAACGACCCAAATGGTTTATGGCTTCCGCACCATTAGTTTAGAAGATCCGCGGATGCTTCAATTTTTCAGGGTGAGCTTCGTCCGGGATTATTCCAGCACAGGTCTTGTTTTTGTATTAACCATGAATCCCAGGGCTTTGAGAAATGGGGCAAGATAGCTCATGGTGCCAGTGCTCAGATTATGGACTGCTTCCCCTTCCTTCGCAAAATTCCGAGCTTCCTGAACCCGGAGTACAAGAATGCAAGAAAATTATACGAAGAGGAGCGAGAGCTTTACACTGCTCATTGGAGGGATGTCAAGGAAAGAATTCTTCGTGGAACCTCTATGGTGTGTCAATCTTTGGATGCAGCAAGTCTGTCCATCTGAATCCGTATGCTGACTAGAAGTGACTTCCACCAGCCATGTTTCAGTGTCGATGTCTTCCTCTCCCAACGGACAGAAAATTTCACGGACGAGCAAGCTGCATACATCGCTGGCTCACTTCTTGAAGGAGGCTCCGACACCACTTCGGGGACGCTAGTTGGATTCATCCAGGCCATGTTGATGACACCCGAGGCGCAGAAGGCTGCACAGGAGGAGATTGATAGGGTCGTCGGCCCTGATCGGATGCCGGTCATGGAAGACGCTACCAACTGTCCATATATTCGCGCTTGTGTCAAAGAAAGCATTCGGTGGATGCCAACTATTATCTTGGGGTCTCCCCACGCTGTGATTCAAGAGGACCACTACATGGGTTACAGAATCCCCAATGGCGCTGCTGTCGCAAACAACAACTGGTAGGTTATCGAGGCCCCAAGGTTGAAACCCTCCAACCCCCCAACCCCCGGGGGGAGACCTTTGCAGGGACTGACCGGCACCAAACAGGGCGCTCAATATGGACCCTGAGCGTAACCCCAATCCTCGAAAGTACGATCCATTACGATTCATCAACGACTCCCAGACCGAATTCCAGTCTGCGACCAACCCAGACGAGACTCAGCGTCAAAACTGGATCTTCGGAAACGGTCGCCGCATGTGTCAAGGAATGCACATTGCTGAGCGTTCACTGTTTCTCGCCACTGCGCGTATTGTCTGGGCGTTCAACATTGACAAGCCGATCGGTCCGGACGGAAAGCCCATCGACGCCGACATTGAGGACCTTGTCGGCGGAATCACGGTGCAGCCCAACGACTTCCGCATAGCAATGACTCCCCGCAGCGAGAAGAAGGCAGAATTGATCAGGCAGGCATGGCGGACCTGCGAAGAAGAGCTTCTCGACCCGGTCACCAAGCAGTGGAAGAAGGTGCCAGAGGGTATGAAGTTTGGTACGTACGTTCCCGAGAAGAATGACATCGCTTGATTGGGCCTTTGGGGAACAGACAAGTCCTGGGAAGATGGTGCTGGCCGACTCATGGCCAACTCATAAGACGCAAAATGAAAATTGATTTTCTATTATGCTCGATCGTGAGAGACTCAACCGATACTCGGACGAATTGCTCAAAGGCTATACGCTCCATTGAGCAACACAAAGCGACGTGTTGAGTTCAAACTTTCTCCAAAAGGGAGAACTGATGTATCTAAGATACTCCATCTATCTAGTCCCTTTATAACTTTGTCGTCGCGCTCGAGCTCGAAACCTCTTGCTTGTAAAGCTCCCGTAGATGTCTCTTGAGGTACTTCCCACTGGCCGTCTTGGGCAGGGCCGGCACAAAGACAACACCGCCACTTAGCTGTTTGTACTTGGCCAGACGGGCCGCGACGTACTGTTTCACTCCGTCTTCGTCCAGGGTCTCGCCGACGTCCCGTTGTCCTGCTCTTCGTACAATGTATGCCCGCGGCAGCTCGCCGTCGACAGGATCAGAGGACGGCACGCCGATCACGGCGGCGTCAGCGATCAGGGGATGCGACATGAGCACGGCTTCGAGCTCGGGAGGCGCGACTTGGAAGCCGCGGACCTTGATTAGTTCCTGAATTCCACGCCCCACGGGGCAAGTGTCAGACAGAGGTAACTGTTGTAACTTGTAGCTTGGGCCCGTGAGGTTGGAAAGGGACCAAAAATGGGGGGTGTGGGAAAGGAAATGGGAAATTATATATATACCTTTTTCCGATCCACGATATACCACTTCTTGGTCGTCTGGTCGCAATACGCCACGTCGCCAGTGCGAAACCATCCTGCTGAGAAAGATGAAGAGTTTGCTTCCGGATTGTCAAGGTATCCCTTGATCACTGTCGGCCCACGGATCCAGATCTCTCCCGTCTTGTTGTAAGCCCGGACCTCGTGTCCATCGTTGTCAACGAGTCTTTTGAGGGATGTCAGTTCGAACGGAGAGTGCACACCTCGGGAGATTTCAAACTCACTTGACCTCAAGATTGGGCAGAAAGTAGCCGATGCTTCCATCTGTGTCGGCCGCGGGCCACGGGTAGCAGGCGCCGATGCAGCTGATCTCGGTCATGCCGTAGCAAGGGTTGATACAGCCATCTGGATGCATCAGGGCGGTAAATCTCTGCTGAGACAGCAGGTCGATTTTGGCGCCGCCCGTCATACCCGACCGCAGGCTTCTCAGCGAGTATTTGGCTGTCAGAGGGGACTGTAGGATCGAGACGATAATGGGCGGCACCACGAACAACTCGGTTACTTTATACTGTTCGGTGAAGCGGAGGAAATCCTCGAGCTGGAAACGAGTCATCACATAGGCGAGATGGCCAGAGCGAAGGGGCGTTATGTGAGCCATTATGGCCATCGCAGCGTGGAAGAAGGGGAGACAGAGGATCCGCTTGACCTAGGAAAGGGAGATGTTAATTTTTTATAAGAGAGAAACTCTGTCTGAAAGACGGGGGGAAAAACTTGCTCTGTATAGCTTTTGTACTTGCTCGTGGAGCAATGTGTGCTGGGCGACCAGGTTGTGATGCGAGAGACAAGCCGCTTTGGGGAGACCCGTTGTTCCTGAGCTGAACAATATACAGGCAGGAGTGGACTGTGCGGTGGCCATGTCGTCGAACCGTATCCAGTCCTGCTCCCCATGTTGCAGTAGGGTTTGCCATGATGTCGAAGAAACCTTCCCCGGTGACAGAGAATCAAACCTGAGCACATCTTCCTGGGGTAGGTTGCAAGATCTGGCGGCCGACAGGATCCCATCGTACAGCTCCGGCTGTGCTATGACGAGCTTGCTCTTGGACGTCTTCAAATGGTGCTGCAGTTCGTAGTCTGTGTAGCCTGGATTTGTCCCAGTCCAAGTGAATCCTGCTCCAATGAGGGCCAGACAAATGCAGGAATAGTACAGCTGCCCATGAAGTCTTAGCGAACTTGTCGTTTACAGAGAGGATGCCGTAGACCCGCGCCCGGGAGAACCCACATTGTTGAACGCGTGGATACAGACGCAGTCCCCTCTCTCCAGTTTCCGCGACCGGAACCCGGCGACGAGGTGCCTTATCAGAGTCTTGGCCTGCCTCGAGCTGAGGGAACGGCTTGGGTCGACGGGGTCAATGTAGATCTGCGGATGCATTTGAGTTCCGAGGAGCTTCGAGTGAGTGATGGCTCAATGCTCACCGGTTCATCTTGCGAATACTTGACATTGTCAAATATCCACGAGAGAAGGTCTTTTGCTGGTATATCCACCGTCCTTGTTGGCCGGAAAAACACATCCTGGTCGGTTTCCATGTCTTGTCACGTTACTGAGGAGGGAAAGGCTGGAAACATGGAAGAAGTTGTTAGCTTTGAGATCGCCGGGCTCTTTAATACTCTGGTGGTCCACAGTCTCAAGATGAGACAGGACCGGCTTTTCGCATAAATACGAGACACAGAGGTCGGTGTGTTGTATTTTTAACACATAAGCCGCAAACCTCTGGCATGCGTGAAGACGTGCTCGGGCCGATTGTTTTCCACTGATCACCGAGGACGTGTATGCTTGTGGCGCTCCTATAGTAGGCAAGGGAGGCTATTGACGTGGCTGATCTCTGGCGGGGGTACGGCGAGAAGACTTTCAGTCCTTCGGGTACACGCATTCGCGATCTCTGGCCACTCTTCTCCAAATACTTAGCAGTTCGCTGACCTAAATAGCACTACAATATCAAGCCAGGTGCCTAAGGTTGAACCATGGGCTGAAAGCGAGAGATGATTCTTACAATTTTCTCTCTCTTTCCGCATGCATACAAATCGGGACCAGGGCCGAAGAGTTGACAGATTGCCCTATCTCTAGCTGTATCAACCCTCTTCAGCTCGTCCCTCGTCCCTCGTCCCATATCTCCCTTGTGCTTCTGGTAGACGACGTAGGGATCCCAAACAAACCTCTTGCACTCTTGATCCTCGGTGTGTCTAACGGTATACCCTCCGGCAATCAACGCCTCCGCATCTAACTTGCATCATAGAGGTGGTCTAGGATAGAGTGTTTGTTTTGCGATCCGCGTTAATCACTTCGTGCTCTGAAAATACCGGTTCTTGCTTTGAGGCTTTCTCGAGAGAAGTATCATCGGCAAGAGGTGCTAGATCTTCGACGACAACATCTCCAAACGCCTTGCTGATCTGCTCTAACGTGAGTCCCTTGGTCTACAGTGCCTCAGTTAGTATTTGAATTTTATTTCTATCAGTAGAAAGGTATATTACCTCTGGGAAGAAGAACTGGACGACCAGTGCCATGACGGTTGTGAAGCAGATGAAGACGAGGTAGAACTTCCTGGTGGGTATTATTGTCAAATTCTTATTCCCCCTTAATGGCACACTGGAGACGCAACCTACCATTTGATGTTCTCAAAGGCGATTGCAGCAGCGCCATTCAGGATCGCCGACCAGATCTGGACGGCGGACAACGAGACACCCACCCCTGATGCTCTCCAGGCAGCAGGGAAGATTTCGGCAGAGTACACAAACGAAGGACATTCAACGCCTGCCGCAAAGCTTGGTACGGCGTCAGAGTCGCTCTCGGACAGGGAGGGTTTCCAACTCACAAGCACACAAAGAGGAAGATGAAGAAGGTGGCTGCGGAATTCGCAGAGTCGTTGTCCGTGCCAGAATATAACGCACTCAAAATGACTGACATGACAAGGCAGAATAAGCAGCCCAAAAGTCCATACACTGTAAGCGTGGTCAGTTCCTGTGAAATGATTGCTCAGGAAAGACACCTACCAAGCTGGTGAACGCGGCCAATCTTGTCCGTAAGGATGCCGCCAAATAGATTAAAGATCATCAGGAGGAGCGTCCAGACACCAGCGAGGATGCCCTGAAGGAATGGGCTAAATCCCAGTCCGCCATATATGACGGACGAATAGGCTGACGACTGTTCAGTTCACCATCTCGACGTTAAACACGCAATTAACACCCCAACTTACTCAAAATCACAATGGAGCCACTGGACTGCGACGCCGTGTTTACCAAGAACCCAAAGATGAAGCGTTTGCGCATGTGGGGATCCTTGAGACCTTCCCAGACAGTCCGCTTGCGCTCTGCTTCGAGGTCGAGTTGTGCCTTGATGTTCTGAAACTCGTGGTGTGCGTATGAATTGGAGGGGTCAGATTTATCCTGGTGAAGTCGTACCAGAGTCTGCTCTGCCTCCTTGACATGGCCGTTCAGGTATACTAAGTCGAAAGGAATGGTCAGGCCTCTTGCGCTGCAAACAGGAAGAAGAAAACTCACACCAACGCGGACTTTCCGGCAGGAGAGGTATAATGCATAGCAAAACCAGAGGTGTGACACACTGGATGGCGAGCGGCACTCGCCAGCCTGCCTGGCCGTCAACGTGGAAGAATGCCACGCCGATCCATTGTGCAACGGTAAAGCCTGCTCCAACGATCCCTGCGTGAAGTCCAACCAGAAAGCCTCTGTTATGTGCTGGGGCGACTTCGGCTTGGTACAGTGGGCAACCAGGGAGGAAGTGGCCGATTCCTATACCGGTGACGATGCGTGCCACACACATCATGGCGTTGTGCACCGCGCCGGCTTGCAATGCTCCACCCACGACGACGAAGACGGATCCCACACCCAGAGGAATGCGTCGACCGAATCTCGAGGAAGAAAGTGGATAGAGGCAACACCCGATAAAGCCTCCCACGTATAGCAAGGCGCTGAATGCCGCGACAAGGCTACTTGTGTGAGATACGCCGGGTCCTTCGAGAGCGAGGTCCAAGTATTCGTAGAACTCGACGTGGCTAAATATGTTGGCCATGATGGACGCACAGTACCCGTAGCTGAAGCTGCCCAGCGTGACGGCCAGGACGACCTGGATAGCGTCAGTTGACAGCAACTCAAAAGGAAACGACTAGAGTGGCAATGGGGCTTAGCTGTACCAGGATGTTGTATGTAGATGTGACTTCGCCCATGATGCTCGATCGCCCAGATCAACAAGTCATTCGGTATCTGCAAGGATAACGACAGGGCTGATGTCCAGTTCAGGAGGTATTTAAGGACGAGGCCTCGGCGAGCTACCTGCGAGACTCAGGGCGCAAGGTACAACAAGAGAGGTACAACTTTCTCGACTATACCCCAGGTTCGGCTTTGTCGCTCCCCTCGATACTCCAGGAAAGGGACTCGGCACCGACTTTGTGCTGTACCTCTTTGGGTTAATATGAAGCTGGGGTATGGCGGGCACTCTCAAACGGCCCGGCTTGCTCCCTGATTTGGCGGTGTAAAAGTCAACATCATTACAGTGACTGATAAACTATATCTTTGGGAGCATAGGCTGTATGTCTGGAGTGTCCCGAAGTGCCTGATGTTTAGACTCAGGGAAATTTCTGTTTGATGGACCGACGACAGAGCCTAGAATATGACTTACGGCCAGGAGCTTCTATCAGATTCTAGGTCTGTAAAACACGCCGTTTGACATGAACATTGCTAACAAGTTGGGGAAGTTGAAGAAGCCTTTCAAGGGAGACTGACCAACGCCCAGGATGCCAAAGAAACAAGCATTTACAAGAGGCCAAGGCTGAGATACATGGCATCTTCGGCGCTGCTAAATGACTCTATATCCGCATCGACTAAGGCTTGAATGATTTGGTAGTGGACAGGCTGGCAACGCGCAGCCACAGTATCCCCTGGAATAATCCACCTGGCTGGTCCCAATTTCTGATTGAAGTTATCTAGCGGTCGGCGACGACAAAGCACCTAGTTGACTTCGGCCCAGTCTCACCATGTAGAAAAGCGAACTTGTACACCAGCTAGGGTGTGTATGAGATCTGTGAGTATTTAAAGCCTTTGGATACTCCCTGTAAGTGGGACGATGTTGGCAACTGAGTAGATCGCTGTATCTGTCTATGACTCCGGTACATTTGAGAGTACAACTGCAGAGTAAAATGCCACCAGACTCACTCGGCGAAAGAAGAAGTGGAGGATTCGTGGCGTTGGCCGAGCATCGGTGCCGCACATTCGGCGCCGAGGTGTGGATACCACAACGATTGCGACTGGGATAGATTTTGACCTCGCCCTCTTCGATCAAGCGACGGCACGTTCTTCCCGTGCATCGTTCCTTGTAATGACCGAGGCGAGATCCCAAGGTTGTACCGTTTCCGGATAAGCGGCATCTGGATGAGCCCTGAGCGCTGTCCAAGTCCCATACTGGAGCACGCATAAGGTCTAGTGACATTGGTATCTCTTGGACTTGTACATCATATATGCATCAGGGCATGATTGAGGCACTGAGGCCTGGGGATGCAAGACTAGCGAGGCTGCTGAGTTCAGGGGTTCCCCGTAATACCCCGGCAACCTGTCACCCCCGCTTTTCCCCCCCCGATTCGCCTGGGACACGTGCAAGCGCCTGGAGCCCCTCGTCATCCGTCATCCGTCATCTACCTCTTTGCTGATGATTGTGTGGCTGTATTCCGATCTTTCCCTCTATCTCAAGCAATGGACTCCATCGACGAGAGCTTCCAACAGCGTCGCAGCCTCGACCAGAACCCTGTGAAGAGACCTCGGGCCTGCATTCACTGCCATGTGCGCAAAGTGCGCTGCAATGCATGGCAAGTGGGCATTCCCTGCACAAGATGCAAGCGTCGCGACCAGGCCAGTACATGCACGTTTTTACAAACCACGCTCGGAGGAGTGGCTAGGTGAATGCAATCGCCTGAACCACCTCATCGTTGACCGCTGCTGACTTGCTGAACCCGCCAAGGACATCTGCAAAGCGCCAACGACGCATACATGACCCATCAGCTGTTGACCACTTGTCCTCCCGTGCAAATGAGGATCCTCTCTTGGACCCAAATCTCTTAGTAAGATCGCTCTGGAATAAGGATAGTCACGGATTGAACCCAGTAGTTGACCAGCCTGGCAGTTCCAACCGTCTCTTCCCCCGCCGCCGCTGGAGGGACCACAACCTCAACAGGACATGCCGGCGGGAGAGTGTAATGTTGCCACCAGCGAACCGACGCAGCAACAAGACGGCCAACAAGGACAGGACTCTAGTGTGAGACCGTCTCCCGCGGCCACCGAGCAGGCTGCAAGCATTAGCAGCACGGTGGACTCGGCCACCAAAGAAGAGGACGTCCATTTCCGCATCTGCGAGGAGATGTCACGGCCCAGGCAGGTCGCCCTCTCGCCTTCTCCCCAATCACAGAACACGGACCGACACGAGGTGATTGAGCTGCATGAAGGGGTGAATCCGATGACCATCCTCGGCGAGGCTCTGGGGCGGCAGCACCCTAATCGCTTTGTTAGGGTAATAGTCGAAGACAACCACCCCAAGTCCTATCCGCGACAATATATTGCCGGGTTTGACTATGCCGACGTGGTGTATCTCGAGGCCAAAGGCGGTCTTAGCTTGCCACCTCGACCCATTCGGTGAGTCTCTGCGTCGTCCTCCTATGTTCACTACGCCCCCTCCTGATTCCTCGAGCTAGCGACGAACTGCTGCGGCTGTACTTTTGTCATGTCTATCCTTACGCTCCGATCCTCGATCGAGTCAAGTTCATGCAGGATTACGCGGCGGACCAACACTCGACCTTCGTCTTGCAATCCCTTTTCGCCAACGTTGTCCCGTATGCTCCCGAGCACCTCCTCCGGCAGGCGGGGTACGAGGACCGGATCACAGCGCAGAAACAGCTCTACGCCAAAGCCGCGCTACTGTACGACATGGGTTACGAGAAGAACCAACTCTACCTTCTGCAAGGATCCATCATGCTCAGCTCCTTGTCCTTTTCGTACGCCATCGACAAGGACTACCGGTACTGGCTCACCAATGCCGGACGGATTGCAACCCAGATGGGGCTTCATCGGAACTACGTGTCGCAGAATCTCGGGAGGCGCTCCAAGCGGCTCTTCCGCAGTATCTGGTGGGTTCTGTACGATCGGGACACGCTGCTGACCATCTCGGGCCTCGACAACCTTCAGCGGTTCGACGAGAGGTATTGCGACACGGCACCCCTCGAAGAATCGGATTGGGAGGATGAAGACGAGGTGCCGGCCGAGTTTCGAGACATCCTCCCGCCGGTGTCGCGGGTGCAAAAAGCCTTCATGATGGAGTATAGCAAGTTGTCAATCATCAGTAAGCTTAGCCCAGCCCCTCTCCTCCAACCCCTCTCCCCAGAACAGGCGCGATAAGAGAGTCAATAGAAGCAAGGTGAATCGCCAAGCTGACAAAATGTGCTCGACTCGGTACCAGGCGGGTATTTCATTCGAGATTTCAAGACGCCAGCCAAACCACCGACTTTTGTCGAGATTGACCGGCTGAGCAATCAGATCACGACGTGGAGAAAGCAGCTCCCTCTCGAGATCATCCACGCATTGCAGGACGAGTGGACGCCCGACCACGTCCTGATCCTGGTCTTGCTCGCCATGGGGTACCGTCTCGAGGCGGTCTTTGCTCGCGCGGCCAAGGACCATTACCGGTCCAGTGGCGGTGGCGGCGACGTGAGCTGCATGCAGCGCATGGCGCAGCGCCAGGAGAACGCCATGTTTGAGTTGTCCACCATGATCCAGCGTGCCTCGCTGCACGATGTTCTCCATTTGTGCCCTTTATCCTTGTAAGTACGAGCCCTGACACCCTTTCCC
>WJFF01000032.1:146322-168361 GCA_011800825.1 Fonsecaea pugnacius | reverse complement strand
GCCATATGGGCGGCATCACATCCACTGACGAAAAGGGCGAAAAGCATGACATGTGCCTGCACGATACTCGCCATGCGCATCGAAATCGCCCTCGACCCGAGCACCAGCCCGCACAAGCAGCGCGCGACCAAGGCGCAGATCTTGGCCGAGCTCGAGCACGTGCGCGAGAGCTGCAAGTACTGGAACAGCCTCATCTGGACCGTGCGCATGTTCGAGGCTGTCATCGCCCGAACCCGACTCGGCGTGGTCGGCGCGAACGGCACGTCGTTGTCGCCCAATGGGTCTTCAGAGGCGGAGGTGGACGAGGAGGTGGCATCCGTAGGCCACAATGGGGTAGGTCCCAGCGGTGTTGGTAGTGGTGGTGGGGGAGGCGACGCTTCACATCGTAGGACGGAGCAAGCGCCCAACGACCTGCTTGAAGGTGTCAGAGACCTCGATGCCGGGGCCCAAGTTACCGACGACGTCTTTGGCATATTGCCCGTCACCGACGACTATGACTGGCTTGAGGGCCTCTTTGGAGCTCCACGCGGTGACATTGTGGATCCGGCAGTCATCTTCTAAGTTACGACAAGGCTATGTATACAGGAATGGAGACCGGTCCAACCTGTTCAAACTGGAGAGAATGAATTCTATGCGGGACTTAATTTCCTTCTAGCTATGGCTTTAATCAATGGATCTGATGAAGCAAACCCTCCTTCATCGACCTGCCCGCCAGCCCTCAAAGAGGCCAGCCCCAAACCCATCTCTCCTCTGTGTTACTTGTCTGCCACCACACCTATAGCGCGTCCAGTCTCCAGAAAAAGGACTCTACAAATTGAAGCCATTGTTCTTTTATATGTGTATTCCTCCTTTTAGTAGACCGGATCCGGAAACGACTTGGGCTGCCTATCCTTTCCGTCCAACAGGCCATAGTACCAAGTGAGATCGCGGCCGTCGAACTCGCGGGTGTCAAAGCCGTTGCCGAGGAAATTGAAGCGGTTGAACGAGAGGTAGTCGAGGTCAAAGTCCTCCCAACGCGGTGTCTGTAGGACGGTGAGGTAGTGGACGCGCGAGCCGGGCCAGCACAGGGGCTTGTTGGCGGGATTCCCGTTCTTGAACCACGAGCTGCAGGGGCCCGACCAGGCCGTCCGCTGCAGGTACAGGTCCGCGTGGCGGGTGAAGGCTTCGGCGACGCGGCGGTTGACCCGCACGCTCTTGATGTCCTCGACCTGGACCTTTGAGAGGACTTGGATCACGTAGTTGGTGTACGCCTCCACCATGGGGATGATGGACCCGTGGCCCAGCGGGCCGTACGCCCCGATGAAGATAAAGTGGTTGGGCACCTCCGGCGCCGCGAGGCCCAGGTACCCGACCACGTCGCCGCCGCCCTTTGGGAACTGATCCTGGACGTTGGCCCCGTCGACCATGATGGGAAACGTTGGCCGGAAGCTCGTGTCGAACCCCGTCGCGCAAATCACCACGTCGACCTCGTGCGCCCGACCTTGTCCGTCGACGAACCCGTGGCTCGTCACCTCGCGGATCTCCTCGGTCAACACGGTCGTCTTGTCCAGCGTCAGCGCCTCGAGGAACCCGTTGCCCGGCGTGGGCCGGCGACACCCAACCCCGAAATTCTGCGGGATCAACTTGTCCATCAGCTCGGGCTTCTTGGCCAGTTTCCGCTGCATCTCCCCGATCGAATACTCGCGGGCCTCCTTGGCGTCCGCGGACCCGTTGATGTAGAACTTGAACCGGATGTTCAGCTCCGACTCGATCGCCTTGCAGTACGCTAGGTAAAAGGCAGGGTCGTCTCGGAACCGCTGATGCGTCTCCTTGGAGTAGGCAAAGTTCTCGCCGTTGGGCCCGGCGTACGTGGGTGCGAAACCCGCCGTGACCCAGATGGGCGATCGCGCTACTACGTATAGCTGGTCGACTTTGTCGATAATGGTCGGCACCACCTGGACGCTGGAGCTGCCGGCCCCGATGATCAGGACCCGTTTGCCTTGCAGGTCGACCTGATCGTCCCAGCGCGCCGTGTGCAGGAGCGGGCCCTGGAAATCGTGTAGGCCCTTGATCTGGGGCCATCTCCAGTTATTGAGCACGCCGCCCCCATGGATAAAGAAGTCGGCGTAATCGATCAGGACGTCGGCAGGATCCTCGTTGCGCATAATCGTCACCTTCCATTTTCCCGGCCCCGGGAGCCACTCGGCATACACGATCTTGTGGTTAAGCCGCGCGTACTTGAGCACGTCGTAGTCTTCGGCGATCTTGCGGAAGTATTGGTAGATCTGCTTGGAGCCAGAGTAATACCTCTCCCAGTCGGGCGACTTGGCCCAGCTGTACTGGTAGCAGACGCTGGGGATGTCGCACGCGCACCCGGGGTACCGATTCTCCAGCCAGGTGCCGCCGATGTCATTGTTCTTCTCGTAGATGACCAGTTCGACATCCGTCATGCGCTGCGAGAGCTGATGGGCAAAGTTGATCCCGCTGCACCCCATGCCCATGAAGATGATTTTCAGCTTGCGTCGTGTCCCCATGGGGGTCTCTCGGATCTTGTACGCCGTCTCGTCTCCGTTGAGGTGGCCATTTTGGAGCGGTGCTGTATCGGTCGTCGCGGGAGGGATCGGTGTGGTTATATGGTCAGAACTAGACGTCGTCTTGGTCTTTTCCACGTTCTCGTTTCGTATATCGGCCGCGGCTGAGTGTGCCTGTGCCACAGAGGGAGTCATCTTCCAATAGACACACAGATGACAGCAGCTTTTGGTATTGCCACTATAGTCTCTGCTCGTTTGGAAACAGGAAACAAAAGGACCAAAGACTTACGGCTCGTGATATACCAGGTATAGAAATCACAATTCGGCTTGAAAGGAGCAGAGCAAAAGGGTCGGCCAGCACTGGGTGAGGAATCATACCATATCCAACGAGCAAATAGTCCCAGATTTGCCCCTCTCTTCCCCGTTCGGCGTTCCCATGCCTCGTATGACACCGGTGGAGATGTGTGTGTATGTTGTCTGCAAGTACCTAGAGAAGGCGAGATCGTCCACCGCCACCCCGCTGAACCCTGTTCTACGCCGAGCTTGGTCGTCTCGGTGCGCCGCAGGGGGGAACCGAATAGCCTACGCTGTCCCGTAGAGCTGGCTTCGGTCTCATCTTTGAAGCAGCGCAGGACACCCCAAGGGTCCCGTGGTGAATGCTCCCTCGGTATGCCGGTTTTATCTCAAACGTTTCTTAGTGGTGCGAGTGCTGGAATGTGGAGGAGTTTTCTTTTGGCCTCGGCGACTTTGCCCTCTGCCACTCGTCGTTGAAACGAGGTGTTAGTTGCCTAAAGCGCTCAAGTGGTATTTCCTGGTAAGAATGATTATCTTCACAGCCACTCGGTCTTTCGGAGTGCCACTGGTAAAGATTCTGAGGGCGAGAATGACACCAGAAGGAACTATTGCTGTTATAATGCCATAAATAGAACAAGCGAGAGTGTCGAACCTCACAGCTTTTAAATTTAGTCTAGTTGATGTCATCTCTTTTGGCTAACCCCCCCTTCACCCTCTAGTACTTCTAGACACTCTACAGTTTTGCAGAGCTCTTGGTCGTGTGCGTCGCGGACTTCTGTAATAGCCGTCTCATGACCTTGCCGCTTGGAGTGCGAGGGATTGCCTCGATAAAGTGCACTCCAGCTGTGAGCCATTTGTGCCTCGAAAGCCGGGCCTCGATATAATCCTGGACTTCCTTGCCCGTCACTGCAGATCCTGGCGCCCTCACCACAAACGCCTTCGGGTATTCGCCGTCTCGTCTAGGCCGTGTCAGAAGGATTCACACAGCATTGATCACGGGAAACGGGACGGCTTGAGATCACTTACCTCTTCTCACCGACGACTGCTGCATCGGCAATGCCCTGGTGGGTCAAGAGCACTTGCTCGATTTCCGCGGGGGCGACTTGAAGGCCCTTGACCTTGATGAGTTCCTTGGGACCCGTGTTAGTATCACTGTAAATGTCACCAAATGGCGTCCCGAAACCTACCTTGAGTCGATCGACAATATATATACAGCCCCTTTTGTCGATATAGCCAACATCGCCGGTCTTCAGCCACCTGGTGCCATCATCGTCGTAGACGATGGTTTCCCTGGTCTCCCGAGGCCGCTTGTAGTAGCCCTTCATGACGTTGGGCCCGGCGATCCATATTTCACCCACTGTATACGGGATTTCTGTTGACTGCTCGAAGCCATGCTCTGGCACCGGCACGATCTTCGCCGACACATTGGGGTTGAGCCAGCCAATGGATCGGCCGTCGTCCTCGTCGTCCTGAGCAAACCCCGTGGCCGAGCATGTCGTTTCGGTCAATCCCCAGCCTTGCTTCACCTGGACCCCAGGCCGCAAATGCGTCTTTTCGACCAGTCTGCCAATCTCCGGGTTCAACGGCGCCGAGCCCGTGACAACCGACTCGATGGCCTTCAAATTGTACGCCGTCGCGTTCGGGTGTTTGGACAGGGCCACCATCAAAGTGGGAACTCCGGTCAGGAAAGTGATGCGATAAATGTCGAGGAAGAGCAGGTACCGGTCGATGCTGTACTGCATCATGATGAAGACCTTGACACCCATTCGCGCCGCTGTCACGCAGTAATACATTTGGCCCTAGCCGGTGCGTCAGTAAAAGGGACAATATGACGGAAGAAACATTCGCAGGGAGCTTCAGCTCACATAGGCATGAAACATGGGTAGAGGAGCAAGCCAGCGCTCACCCGAGAGATCGACTCGGGCTTTTCGCTCGCGAGCGCGCGTCGTGTCCGCCACCATGTTCCGTTTGAATATGACCTGCAGGGAGTTTGCAATGACATTTTGGTGCGAAATCTCGACGCCCTTGGGAGTTCCAGTCGTGCTGATTCAGTGATTCAGTCAAGTCAGCCTTGAGGTCGTCGCGGTCCTGTCCGTCATGATTTATCCTTGTTCGAAAGACATACATACATACCCGCTGGAATAGTTGATAGCGACTGTGGTCTCCCGAGCTTCCTTGGCTGATGATATCGTCTTCCATGTCCATTTGGCGCTTTCTTCCTCTGTTGCCCAGATGTCGGTCCACGACGGTAGCCCGCTCTGGGTCCTTTTGTCCAGAGGGTCGGCAAATTCGAACACTCTGCCCTTTGGGATGCCCACTTGCGCCGCGGCTTCTAATGCCGTCTGGACGCCCGCGGCGCTCGTAATGATCAGTTTCGCATCCGAGTCCTTCACCTGATAGCTGAGTTCTAAGGTACTGAGCGATTAGCTTGGGTCCCAAGCCTCTCCTATTCTCTCTTAATTCCCTACCTGTCACTGAGGCGCTGGGACTACACCCCGTAAACACGCATCCCGCTGCGACCGTGCCCCAGTAGAGGATGGGAAAATACAGCGAGTTCCCCGAATAGAGCAAGACCTTTTCATTCTTTCCGAGGCCGAGATCCTGTAAGCCCTTGGCCAGTCTCTTGACGAGGATCTCGGCCTGGTCCAAACTGAAGCAACGAGCTGGGCAGTCGGCGTCGAAGAATTGTGGGCGACGACGCTGTTCCCGGTCTCCCGACGAGAATATAAAGGTCGTCAGGTCGGTCGGGGGGATGTCGACGGTGTATCTCGAATCGTGCCGAACCGCCATGTTGCCCACGGAATCGTTTCACTCCTCGCGATTGATGGCTTCAGAGTCCATACATAGACTACTCATCGTCGCCAACGGGGTTTTGTAGTCCAATACCAGCACAGCCGCATGATCTTTATGCGGTGAAACTGGAGTCACATGGTTTTAATGAGTCCTATCCAGCCCCCGCATCTGGCCTGGCGGCCTCGGCTTCATGCAACTCGGCGCCGCTCCAGGGTTCCTATGGATTACTATTCGTCCCTTTTACTCCAACGATTGATCCTCGTCTAAATCTGTAGGCTGGCCTTGCCGTCGAGTGCTAGCCCTCTGGGGTGCCACCTCATCTCGCATACCTCTTGATGATTTCTTGTCGGGTACGGAAATCTACCACCCTAACCATACTGCGGGAAGGTGAAGGAAGGTGAAACGTAGATAACTACATAAACTTGCATTTTACATTTTTATGGTTTATGTTGCTTTGATGAAAGCTCTCGGGGACTGATCTTAGCCCTCTCAATTCGGCAGAACCGAAACTTGTAGTTATTCTCTGACCACTTCAGTCAGTAGATCTTCCGGCCACCGCGCTTGGTCGACCCCGTTCCCCCTGGTTCCCACATTGAATCCCAACCGCACCGTATCCGGCGGAAACTGCAGGACGGGTTTGGGCGTTCGGAAGACGAGTCCGTCCAAGGCCCCGGACGTTCTCTTCTCGAAAAACTCCGGGTTGAGGACCGTCGTGTCCTTCTTCATCATCTCAATGTACCGCGGGATCGTGTAGTTCATGCTGTGGTAGTGTCGGAACGCCGTTCGGCCGTTTCTGGTCCAGACATCCTCCCACACTTCGGCAGGGTACTCCCCGACCGTCAGGGCGAGCCACTGGTTGTAGTAGTTGAGGGAGGTGTCGGCCAGGTACGAGCCGCCCTGGGAGGCTCGCTCCATGAGTGCGTGCAGCGCGCCACAGGTCCCAATGATGCCGGTGCAGTAGTCGGAATTGGGGAACACTGGCGTGACGGCCTCGTCGTGGCCCATGGCTCGACCGTAGCCCATGGACACGCCTGCGTGAGCATCGCTGATGGGCTGCCACCCACTTCGGTGAGATAGAGGGCCGTCCCACCCGAAACAATTCTCCCGGATATAAATGATTCCTCGATCCCGGTCTTTGACCATGTCAAACACCTGGTCTTGACCAAAGCCGTATTTGGTCAGGACGTCTGGTCGGTAGCCGTTGACCACGATATCCGCCTCCAAAATAAGATTCTTCAGCTTCAGTCGGTTCTCCTCTTGCCTCAGATCCAGCGAACAGTTCCACTTGCCCCAGTTGAGATCGGGCTGGAGACCCGAAAAGTCCGGGAGGTGAGAGGCCGTGACTCTCATGACACTGGCGCCGAGTTCCGCCAGCCCTCTCCCGATCGCAGGCCCCGCGATGACCCTGGTCAGGTCAACGACCTTGAGACCAGCAAGCGGTCGTTGCGGGCTGGTGAAGCTGGTCGACGGCCACCACCCGGCCGCTTGGCTAGATCCTTTGTACTTGGTGAGGCGATACAAGTCAACCGTGGAATTTGCTTTGCCTTGGGGGCTGTCGGCGTACTCGTCAGGGCTTAAACAAATGGTCGCGGCCTGGCGATACTTTTCGCCGAGAATCTCATCCCATTCCTCCGCGGTTCTCTCCTTCATGACCTTGATAAACGGGGTCCACGAGTCCTCGATGGTCGTGATTTCCGGCATGTCCCTGGGCATCCCGGCGCCCTCGAGCGACGGATCCGGATTGAGGCTTCCGTGGATGTGAAACCACTTGCCATCCTTGGTCTCGTAGATGTTGTAGGCGGCGCGGCGGTACAGAGATGAGGCCATCTGGTGGAGATCGCAGTTTGGAAAGTACTTCGCATATCTTTCCGTGAGATCGCGGATTGGTGTGGGTGATATGGGAGCAGAGAAATCTGGGTCAACCTCGAGAACGATCGACGACATGAAAAACAGCTGTGCGTGATCCGTGTTGATGCGGATCTCCTTGGGGGGTTCGTGGTACTTTCTCCCCAGTAACGCGTTGATCATGACGGCCTCGAAGCCTTTCAACGAAGCCACACTCTCGGCCAGTCTCCAGTTTATGGCGATGCTGGGCGCTGCTGAGCCTTCGAATTTGACGTGTTGGGCCAGTTTTTTGCATTCTGCCGGCAACGAATGCTGCAATCGGGTCCCCAAAATCCCATTCTCCAGCAATGTCTTGCACTTTTCTGGCACCGAGTAGGGCATCGTGGCTGATTTTTTGGTTTTGGTTTTTTCCTATTGTGACCTGTCCTGTCCCATCCAGATAATATTCGTTCGTGTGGACATAAGTATATCAACGTATGGATATGCGGAGAAGGGGACGGGTCACCCGCAAATGAACCCCAGAACTGCAGCCATCTATGCCGTACATGATCGACCAAGCAAAGCCTTTGCCGACGTAGGCCAGGACCGAAGTCAATCCCCACCTGATATTCAGCAAGCCGACGCAGACCTTGTTGGGTGTGACGCCGAGGCTTGCTCGGCGGACATCTCGGCCAGTTATGAGTTTTGTTGCTGGGGATTTTCTTCACATCTTGCTCGCTTGGTCGTCTGTACCTAGGAAAAGGGGGTTTGGGGCATAGCGTTCCATTCCATTGTTCTAAAGTAGACTTTGGGCCGTATCGCCGTCCTGCCTCTCAGGTTCAGGGAGAACCCATTCATTTTGATAACAATATTGAAAAGTGTAAGGTAATTAAGGATAGTAGCCAAGGCTAAATAGAGTAGAGCTAGACACTGTCGCCAAAGCTGCCCCTTTGAATCAGTCAATTCCCTCTGGTTCAACTACTACAATTGATCATAGTGCTGCTAGCAATACCACTGGCGACGCAACTAGCAGTCGATCACCCAGGTACTATAGATGATGAAGCTCATGTTACCAATCAACACACTATGTGCTCAAGACTCTTGAGGCGGGTGATTTTGCTGAGATTCCTGCTTTTCTACAGTAAGAGTAAATACACGAGACGCCAAATAGACCAGTAAGGGAGTATTGCCCAACCTCTTTTGATAGAGACCATGTGACACCACCAGGCAGGCACATGCCGAGACGGGCTTGATATATTCCACTCTAAGTAGAACGGGAAAGGGATTGTCTTTGCGTCGTGCCTTGTCGCCACCAAGCTGCTAGACAACACAGAGAATCTTGCCCACCCGTCGTAGATCGCACCTATAGGCTGGCTGGCTATAGAACCGCCTCCTTGGCGAGAAATTTCTCTGGAATGTCGACGTGTCGCGCACGCAGGTACTCGGCCAGATTCTACCGCGGAGTATCAGCAAGCGAGTCTCAAGCTCAGACTCAGAGGTCGGGATAGTAACAACGAAAAGGAACTCTTACCTTGCCCAGCGCGTCCATCTTGACCGAGGTGCTCACACCCGCGCCCAGGAGTCCGTGAATGACAAAGTGGACGGCGTGGATGTGGGGAATCTCGCAGCGCTCGATGTACGTCTCGGGGGTTGCTTCGCGTGCGAGGAGCACTAATATTATTAGTTGGATTAGCCATTGCTTCATTTCTGATACAAGCCCCGGTATCAATTGTCCAGGGCACAAGAATACGACTTACCTCGCAATCGCTCCGTCGTGAGAAGACTCCTCAGCCACTCGTACTTTTCTGACTCGTGGAGACCTCTGGGGATGAAGAAGCCGACGTTGACGTTGGCGCCCTTGTCGCCGCTGCGGGCGTAGACGGCAAGTCCTAGTGGCGCCTTGACGGTTGGTCCAAAGGAAGACAACGACACCGGGTTCGTGGGCTGGTAGTCCGGCTGTTGCGGGAGGAGGTGTACGGGCGTGTAGGCTCCGGGTCGTGCAACAGGTATGCCTTCCCCATCGTCACCGCCTTGCGAGGCGAAGAAGACGCGCAGCTGGACGTGGCTCTGGTTGACCAGTCCCGGGAAGTACGTCGACATTTGTTTCGGTTCTGCGGTCCTGAAGTCCACGTTGGCCGTGAGACCCGGGTACCCGGAGAGCTGGTTGCTCATGAGAGGGCCGAGGAAACGCCCTGCCCTCAAATACTTTGGGTCTTGCGCCTGCGCGAGGACTCGGAGCTGCAGTGTCGCTTCGAGCTGGTTCTCTGGGTTCTCCTTGGGTGTTCCGTAGAGCTGGAAATCCAGGACGTCGTACTTGTTATCGTTCAGTATCTTGCGGGTCATGATCTCGAAGCTCTGCGCCTTTTCCTTGTAGTCCAGGCCGGTCACGTAGACGGATACTTCGGCCTGGTAGCCTCCTAGCGCCATGATGGCAATCTTGAGAGTCTCTGGTGCCAAAAGACCTACCAAACCAATTAATTAGCCTGCGAGTCATTGTTTCGCACGAAAGTATCCAGTAAGACATGACAAGCAAGCCGAGTGCAAGGGAATACACACCTTTGAACCCCGAAACATAGACCTTGTCCTTGTCGACCTGCTCGACTTTTAGGCCCGATAGATCGGCTATCACGTCGGGGTTGTAGTAGAACTGTCCTTGAATCTCGTATAGCAGCTGGCCCCGGACCGTGTCCACCGTCACACTGGTTCCACGTTAGTCGGCGCACCACACGAGATGCTCAAGGAGAGGGCCGATAGAAGGACGCACACGCCGTTTTGATTCGAGTGCTTTTGAATCACACACGTCCCGTCTATTGCGATCGCGGCAATCGGGTAGGATAAGTCATAGTAGTTTGGGAAGAGACTCTTGAACCCTCCAAAGTTGCCTCCAGTCTGTTTTGAAGACTGTTTAGTTTCTGCAGATGCCTGCTGATGGCGAGACTTGGGAGAGAACAACTTACGACGTAGCATCCGCATTCAATCAGATGTCCAGCAATGAGGGAGCCCGCGAGCTTGTCGACGTCGGTCCGCTTCCAACCGTGCCACCAGGCGGCGACACCCATGACCTTGTAGCAGAATTAGTCAGAGGCATATCCGCGCACCAGAACGAGACGTTGCAACTCACCGTACTCGCGTCCGTGCATCGTCCACAGATGACAATGTCCGCCCCAGCCTCCAATGCCTGGACGATCCCCCAACAGCCCGTGTACGCCAGGGCGAGGATAACATCCGGGTACTTCTGCCTCCAACTTCGAAAGTCACCAGTCGCCCTGGTCAGGGGTTGTATGTCGAGCCGATCGATCTCGGGCAGCAAGTTGTCGCCGGTCACATACGCGACTTTTTTCGAGCAGCCCCGCGCCACGAGGAGCTTTTGGACTTCTTGCGCGAGCACCTTGGGATTGAGACCGCCGGCGTTGACGGCGATGCGGAGATTTGGGTTTCTGTAATTGATGTATTCGTCGAGCGCGTCGCGTAGGGAATACAGGAACCCAGGCTCGTAGCCGCCTTTCTTGCCATCGCGAACCTGGAGCGACCGCGACGCCAAGTTGAACTGGAGAATGTAAGCCATCGATCATTGCTATTTCTTGGGAGGGTATGTAGGTACCGAGTACATACCTCTGAAAGCCAATCCCCGATAATGGCATCGACCGTTGTGTCACCCTTGAGCATCGACTTCAAGCCTGATCATCCCAGCATCACCATTAGCTGTTTGTCCGTCCATCCACGCGTCTGTCCATATTGTTGTCGAGAGATCCGGGATGTTATGTTCGTCACTCACCATCCAAACGATCTCCCGTCGCGCCAGACACGTTTCCGACCCGGATCGGCCGTGATCCTTTCCCTGCTACATTTGCCGCCATTTTGTGTCCGTTGGTCCCCTCAATATATATATCTATTCTCGCTGCATCGATCGAACTCAAGAGGCGGGATTGTTTTCGATGACGAGAATTCAATACTCAAGAGACCACAGCAACAACAACAATAGATGTATATCTTCTCTTAAAATCCAAGCTGTCGTCAAGTTCGTTGATATCCATGTCGTCCCATAATTTTATTCCACGTTTCGCCTCGCCCAAGTTCCGTACACCTCGGTAATGTTGGCCGTGTAACTCCAATCTTTCCCCATCCATGAAACTTTGCTTGGCCTTTGAGGTGAGGAGGTACAGGTACGTGCGAGCTAGCTCTCGGCTTTTCTTCGCCGATGCGGGCTACTAAGGCACTACTTGTAGACTCCGTGGAACCTTAGCCGAGCCTGGCGGCGAGGGCGGCTAGGGTGGAAAGAAGGCGGCGCATTGGAGAATCATTTCGGCCCGACAGTTCTATAGGGACTTCCCAAGCAAATTTGTTGGAGAAATTGTCTCGAGCTTTCATTGTTTCTATTCGGTAAGCATCCAGACAAGACAACTCATTACGATAGACATATATACTCGTTGAGTGTGGCTGGTCTCACGGCGCAACACGATTCTTCAGCCATTCAATGATGAGGCCATCAGTCTTTCTTCGCACCGCAGAATCGGTCCACTTGGAACCCATGGCATAGATATGGAGCTGACCCCATTCGATGACCAGCTTGGATTCCACACCGGCTGTGTGGCACATCTGCGCCCATTGCTCCGAGTCATATCTCGCGAACTCGGCGCCGCCGGTGAAAATGAGCTGCGGGCTTAGACCGCTGAGCTCTTCGGGCTGGCGATACAGGGGATTGACCTCTGGAGAATCGGGTGGCCAATCCCCGATAAACATTTGGACCAGTGCTGGCACCGCCTTGTTGGCCATGACGAAGTAGTCGCTCTCCACGGCTGGGTTCCCCCCTACGTAGGCCTTCAGGGCCATGTCGATCCAGGGGGAGACCAACACCGTTGCTGCTGGTTGTGGTAGATTGAGCCGCTTGACTTCGAAGCCCGCCAGGATGCAGAGTCCACCTAAATAGCCGTGGGCTGTCAGCGTGGGAGACGGTGTAAAAGCCACATGCAGAGCCTCAGAGCCTGCTCACCTCCAGCAGAATCCCCCATAAATACGATATTCTCGGCCGCGACGCCATTGTCCAGCAGGTACTGATATGATTGAATGAATGCATTCCTCTGCGCCGGATGGCTCGCTCTAGTTGTGAGGGCTACCAAGCACGTTTTAGCTCTCTCTCTCCCATGATAGAAGAAATGAAAAAAGACTAGCACTGCCCGGTTGGACTCAAACTCACGGTATTCGACGCTGTAAAACGCCAGATCGAGATCCCTCTGGGCCGACTCCGCAATCCACCGTTCCAGATAGTTGATGTACATCCTCGCCTCGCCCCGCGCATAGCCTCCCCCGTGGGCGAACAAAACGACGCATCTCTGCTTCTTCCCGTCGTCTCCAGATCCCGATCTCGCAAAGTCGGAAAGCTCTCGTGTCCCCGGGATGAGATACGCGGGCACCTTCTCGTCCACCTGGCGCGCTCGTCGCAAAGACAGATTCCCCACAGGGAGTCGGTGCGTCAAGTCTGGAAAAGTCAGAGCAGCCGCACCGAGGTACGCTCGCTGGATCTGGAGTCGTAGTGACTGGAAGACAGGGAAGTGCGGTAGGAGCAAACGCCGCAGAAGGACGAGCGAGATTTGGGAGAAGAATGTGTGTATGAAGAGTAATGTCCTCAGCGGATGTTTCAGGAGGAGTAGTATGAGGTTCGCCATGGATGCACAGGAAAGACTACATAGATACTCTGGTAATTTTGATGAAGAATTGACAATTTCCCTGGTATACTTCTCGAGAGATTAAAACCGAGGAAGTGTCCTCTGTTGAGGGGTTTGCTCAATCAAGATTCAAACCGGTCTCGGTATTGCCCGCCTTGTCTGGCACCGAAGCGTCTTTCTGGATTCCCATACCAGTCGGACTCTTGGGCCGAGATTTTATGGACTACTATCCCGGCTCGGCCGCACGCGATGACCCCATTCATCTCTGTCCTCTATCTATATCTCGGACGGTGTCGTCGAGGTATTTGTCCTGCCTGCCACCACAAAGACTCAGACTCAGTCAGCCATGGCTTCCGGCGGAGACTTGATCGAGCTGAAACTCGACGGCGTGGTCCGATATACCTTACACACCACTGACACAGGCGACACCATAATAGACGCCAAATGGATCTCAACGCGCACCCTCGCCACCGGCCAAACAGGAACTGGTCGTGCAGTTCGACGAAAGACGACGAGCGAGGAACCATCTAGCGGAAAATCCGACTTCGAGGGAGCATGGACCATAGAATATTATGGGCCAGATGGCAATTTGGCCGTCACGCCCTTTCTCTTAGATCTGGTCAAAAAAGGAGAGGTATTGCCATTTCAGTCCCACTACTCTTACCTTGTTCCTTCCGGCTTTACTGGGGCGTGGGTGAGGGGTACATTCACCTGTACATGCTAACCAAGTAACCCTGCTGCCTGTACAGATTTACCATGGAAAGTGGGCAGACCCGAAAGGGCGACCTTTGTTGGAAGGCTTCGGCTTCGAGGACGACGGGAAACTGTACATGAGATATGGAGATAGGTCGGTGTAAATCATTTCAGGTTATGTGTGTGCATACTCATGTTACATTACGGAGCGTGCGTCGCTATGGACTTCATCTTTGCTATCGAAGAGTCTTGGAGGTGATTGATGGGAGCATAATACACTGGACTCAAGAATAGATCCCATTTCCATAGCCCAACTCTCGTTCATTGGCTCTACTCGAACTGCTTTACACAGAGACTCCCAATCCACAAGGCCATCGGCCAGCCGGCGGGGTCTCGTCGTCTGTGCTTCATTGAGACTCGGCCTTGACAGCCAAGCGATGAGACGTGCGCAGCAAGATATCCTGCAGCTCATCCAAATACTCTCCGTCTGCGTAGTCATCCTTTCCAAGGTCCATATATCCTTGGGGCGCGGCATCCCGTGGAACGATACCGAACGACCGCCCTGTCAAGAGAGGTTCAGTCCTGCACGGCTTAGACTGACAATAATGACAAGTTCATGCTCACCATTTATCGAAGGATCAGAGGCGATTTTGATCCACGCGCCAGCTGCGTCCTGGGCTTCGGCAAAAACAATCCCTTTGCTTTTGCAGTACTCTTGCACTGTGGGACTGAGGATCGTGGTGGCCACGTACCTGCGACGAAAGAGTTAGAATGGGGAATCAGTCTCGCTTAACATCACGGAGAGACCTACCATGGCCCGGTAAGGTTCATGCGAACCCCGTCGACAACGGTGGTTCTTCGAATGCATCTCATCAGACCCCGGCATCCCCATTTCGATGCCATGTATTGGGGAATTCCAGGGACATCAAGGAACCCCACTAGGCTCGCATTCACGATGAGACAGCGATCGTGGCTTGCGTCAAGAGGATGCTTCACGAAGTAGTGGCGGGCTAGCTTCATCGTATACATGACTCCGAGTAAGTCAATGTTGACAATCTTTAGCTGGGGTTTGACCGGTTCGTCCGTATCTGTCACTACATCAGAATCGTTTCCGCCGCCGTGGACATCGCGCTCCACTCCACGCTCCCACCTTCGATAGTAAAAGCATCATCCGGCCCACTGATGCCGGCATTGGCGACGACCACGTCGATGCTCTTCCTGGGAGAGGATCTCACAGCCAGCTTGAACATGGCCAGCTGTTCCTCCCAGGATGTGACATCGCAGCGAATGAATTTGGCGTTCCTGATCCGACAGTTAGCCAGATCGAGGTCTCAGCAACGACAAAAAAGACTGATGCCGAGTTCGGCATCAGCATCACGAACGTACGGGGCCAGTTCTGCCTCCAGTTCCGCTCCACTCTCTTCGTCTGTATCTCCAAAGGTGACGTAGGCCCTTAAAGATGCCTGTTAGCGTAGTATATGTGGGGATGGACCAATAGGAGTAATGCTTGCCCTGCTGCGACAAAAGCCCGAACTCCCTCTTCACCCATCCCCTTTGCACCTGCCCACGATTTATTAATCGATGATTATTCTTTGAGAATACATCAGATCAAACCCACCGCCGGTAATGACGACACCCTTGCCCTCGAGATTTGTCGGCGGGGCAGCATTCTTGCAATCAACGACACCCTTTTGATACGCAGCGTAAGCCATGATGTGCTGTTCTTCCTTAGGTACCGGACTGGACTGATGAGAAGAAGGCAGTCTTGAGTGAAGCGCCTTTTTGAACAAGCAAGGTGAGGCCGACTTCTAGAGTGATATTGAATTTCTTGTCCGAGGAGCCATCGGCGCCGAACAAGCTCGGCACAAGGTTGAATATGACCGAGGGATCGGTCCGACCTTCAATGAGAGGTTGAAAAAGGACGAGCAACTGAGAACAGGAGCTTCAAGATCAAGGACAATCATTTTGAGGTGCTTCTGCATTTCTTCTTTCGTCATGGCGACCAATTCACCAACTCTGAATATTCCTCATTCGCTGTCCGCCGTCTCTGTCTCGGTGATTGAGACAACCTCGCGAATCATTGCGAAAACCGGTATAGTCGTCCAGCCGCATATTCAGGGCCATGACGAGTTCAACTGCCCTTGCTACTCCTTCCTCATCGAACACAAGGGAATTGGGAAAAAAATTCTTTTTGACCTAGGGATCCGAAAAGACCCCGAGAATCTCTCGCCCAGAACGTACGCGTTTACCAAGGCAATGACCATTTCATCGGAACAGAACGTGGCGGATATCCTAGGGGACAAGGTGTCCGAGATATCTGAGATTATCTGGTCACATCATCACTTCGATCACATAGGAGATCCGTCCACGTTTCCGTCCTCGACTAATCTTGTCGTGGGGCCTGGTTTCAAGGACGAATTCCTGCCCGGTTACCCGGCTAACGAGGAATCGTGGATAAGGGAGAGCGACTATGTCGGCCGTGAACTGGTCGAGGTGGATTTCAAGAAGGCAGGTCTGAAATTGGGCCAATATGACGCCTTGGACTATTTTGGAGATGGATCCTTCTACCTCCTCGATTGCCCTGGGCATACCATTGCTCATATCATGGGGTTGGCCCGGACCACACCCGACAGCTTCGTCCTCATGGCTGCTGATTGTTGTCATCACGGTGGAGAGTTTCGACCGAACCCATACGATCCCTTGCCTGACTCGATCGATCTACCTGCGACCGGTCAACGTAAAGCGCGGGTTCATCGAACGCCCTGCCCTGGATCACTGTTCTTGAAGCTGCACCCCAAGAATTCTCGGACGGAGCCCTTTTATGAACTCATCAATCCACGTAACTCGGACACGGTCCGTGAGGCGATGCGAAGCCAACGGAAGCTAGAGGAGTTTGACGCCAGTGACGACGTGCTGGTTCTCACGGCTCACGACTCGGACGCGGCCGAAATCATCGACTTATATCCCAAGACGATCAATGACTGGAAAAGTAAAGACTGGAAACGGCAACTTCACTGGGCTTTTCTCAATGACTTTGAAGTCGAGTAAACTAGGTCGTCGTTGGGTATATAGGCCAAGTGGAGACAGCTCGACAGCCTAGACGCTGGTGTTCAATGTCAAGTAGCCTTGGCTATGGAGGGTTAGTACTCCGTGAAGCGCGATGGTGGATCGATTAGGGGCGAGATGCGTTGCAGCAGCTAGATTGAACCATGCTGTACTCGGTACAAGTAGGGGAGGCGGTTGAGGGATGAGACGAGGGCTCCTAGCTGACCCTAGGCTGCTGATAAGCTCATGTTACCGATTGTCGAGCCTGTAATGGATTTCTCCGAGACATGTCTGCGCTTTTTTCTGGCGGGCCAAACGAACCCTTTCCCTCAGGGGCAGAGGGGGCGAGGGATACGAGTCGATGCATGCCATGCTCAGCACGTGATTTTGATAAGTCTCCACTCGGTATCAAAACAGCCCGGAACCGAGTCACTCCACAGAAAAAATAGAAGGGACAAAACGCGCATACCTACAAGGTTTAGGCCCTGCCCTGCAAAGGAGAATGATTGTTCTGACGAGAAGTCCCGGATGTGCGAGTTCGATAGGGTAATCCTATCATCGAACAAAGCATAGCAATGGCGAAGATGGGAGAATGGACATGCCAAACTGGAAATCGGATTCTATCTATTCGATGCCGAGTCATTGGCTGTTCGGGTTGTGGAAGAATAACCCTCCGAGTGGCAGCCCTAGGACGACACCGCCATTGGCAGAGGGGGTGCCTAGAGGCCCGTAGCGTGCCCACTGAGTCCGTTGCCAGACGGTAAGTTAGGTAAGGTTACGGGCGATGAGCGGCCCCTAGCGAAGTCCACTGGTCACCTAGATCTCGCTTGGCCTGGGCATTGTTTTTGGGCTCCGCTCCTCCCCCAAATCTAGGCATCTTCATTCACCAAACGCCCTGGGAATGTCCATCGCAAATTTATCCCTCCATCCCAACCGCTAACAACGACCCCCCCGTATCCGATCCCATGAAACGATTGTTTATATCTTTCGAAAATCTCGCCATAGATGTCTTTCTCCATAGAGTTTCTCCCTGCCCTTTGTTGGTTCAGGGTAATTTCCTTCTTCTTCCGCGGGCCCTGTTCCTGCTTTGAGTGGTACTAGGTCTTGTTTAATACATTCACATACTTCATTTCACTTCTTGCCAATTCACGCGTACCAAACATTCCTTAACATCTTCAGCCACTATCACATACGGACATCCTGCCAGACCTCTATCCCCCTCCAAGCTTCCCTTGGTATCGGAGTCTGCTAGCCCTACGGAGTCCAGAGTTGAAACACAGTAAGCCCCTTCCGCGGCAATACGAGTACACTGAATCCATCCCGCACGCCTCCATCCTAACTCAGTCCGAGGATTGTTCAGCCTCGAGCGACCCACACGAACCCTACTACGAGTCCCAGATCCCTCCGGCGTCAGAGATCACTTGGAGCCTGTGCTGCGCTTTGTTGTGGTGAGTCTGCTCAATGGGTCTGTTCGCCAAAAAGACATCGAGCTCGGCTTCAACCACCGTCGAGCCAGCCCAAGAAATCAATGTCCATTCCGAAGACGCCGCCGTCGTACCCAGCGAGAGTGTGTCGGAGGCGGATTCATTAGAGAAGAGTAGAGATTTAGAGACAACCGTTGTGGGTGAGAAAGGACCCGAGGCCAACCAGAAGATACACGATGCTTCCATAGTCGCAAACGACAATGCCGACTCTTCGCAAGGAACAGCGTACCTATCATCGGAGAAAGAGGGGAAGACCCAAGAGGACGTTCAGGTTGAGAGCGACGCAAAGAGCACAAGTTCCGTGAGCGTGGTTGCTCCGGCGGGCCTGGGAGACGAAGATGAAGTAGTCTATCCAGGAGGATTGAAACTGGCACTGATCTGTCTGGCACTATGTCTATCAGTATTCTTGGTCGCGCTGGACAACACCATTATCGCAACGGCCATCCCCAAAATTACAGATCACTTCAAGTCCTTGGGCGATGTCGGTTGGTATGGATCGAGTTATCTGCTCACCACCTGCGCTTTGCAATTGTTCTTTGGAAAGTAAGTGCTCATGCAGATATCACACGGGAGGCCGTGGCTAAGTTTCTATCACAGGCTGTACACCTTCTACTCTATTAAGACGGTATATCTGGTCTCCATTGTCATCTTTGAGGTTGGATCGGCCGTTTGTGGTGGCGCTCCGAGCTCCAATGCGCTGATCGTCGGTCGTGCGATAGCCGGTGTTGGTTCCGCGGGCATTTTCAGTGGTGCGTTGGTGATTATCGCATACACTGTCCCACTGAAGAAACGACCCATCTACACTGGTATTATTGGAGCCATGTATGGGATCGCCTCGATAGCCGGTCCGTTGCTAGGTGGTGCATTCACAGATGGGCCAGGTTGGCGTTGGTGCTGTAAGTGAACCTTAACGGATGTCTATCACGTCCTGTGGCTGACCGAAGGTGTAGTCTACATCAATCTCCCTCTTGGTGGCGTTACCCTGGTGGTGATCTTCATCTACTTCCACTCTCCGGTTCGTAAGGCTGAGCAGAAAGTGCCGCTTCGAGAACGTGCGCACCAACTTGATCTGGGCGGCACTGCCCTCTTCATTATCGCCATTGTGGTCTGCCTGCTAGCCTTACAGTGGGGTGGCTCTACCTACGCTTGGTCAAACTGGCGGATCATTCTGTGTCTCACATTGTTCGGCGTACTCACCATCGTCTTCGTCATCCACCAGTACTTTATGAAGGAATATGGCACCATTCCTTTCAACATCATCTCGCAACGAAGCGTGGCATCTGCCTGCTGGTTCTCATTTACCCTCGGTGCCTCATTCTTCGTTCTGATCTACTGGGTCCCCATCTGGTTCCAAGCCATCAAAGGCGCATCTGCGTTCAAATCCGGAATTATGTGCTTGCCTATGGTGCTAGCACTCGTCCTGGCAAATATCGCAACGGGGGTGGGCACGACAGCGATTGGGTACTACGCTCCGTTCTATTTTGGATGTGTGGTTCTCTCTGCTATTGGGTCAGGTCTTTTGACGACCTTCGAGACCACTACCGGCCATGAGAAGTGGATTGGATATCAAGTCATATATGGGTTTGGGGTTGGCCTTGGCATGCAACAAGCTCTCATCACCGTCCAGACCGTTCTCCCTTTGAAGGATGTGCCTACCGGGACGGCGATGGTTATGTTTATGCAAACATTCGGCGGCGCCCTGTTTGTCTCGGTTGCACAAAATATCTTTAACAACCGACTCATGTCAGAAATCCCCAAACTGGCCCCAGGAATTGATCCGGCTATTATCTTGCACGTCGGAGCGACAAGTCTCAAGGACCAGATTCCGCCAGCGGCGCTCCCCGGTGTACAGACGGCGTACAACACCTCGTTGACGCAAACATGGTATATTGCCGTGGCGATGACTTGTCTGCAGCTCATAGGGGCTGTCTTTGTCGAGTGGAAGAGTGTCAGGGGTATGCAGCCCGGAGGGATAGCCGCCTAAGGACACTGACGACGCCATACCATCGAGTTTTTTGTTGAACATTTTTGCCGGGCGTTGTGGCGATATCGTGCTGGCGATTTGCGTGCTGTGCATCTATCACCAATGTTTGACGAGATGCATTCGAAAAGCGGGCATTTAGCCAGCGCAAGGTCTTGGATATGGTCCCATTGGCGATTGATGCTCACGATATGGGGTGTCATGGATCCCCACTATTTCACGACTGGATAGACTAGACATACATATTTGTCGGGGCGGGAAGATATCACTCCCCTCCAACCTTGAAAAGTTGACCATCAGTTTGAGATCTTTCCATTCTCTCAGAACTCGAGCAGACATTGAACCAATTCCTCCTCATATCCAAGAAATTCACCTTGCTCCCTCACAGCGGACATACTTCTCAAAGGCATACTCTCCATCGACTCGGTCACCGTGGCTGATTCCTCATATGCTCGACCCCAGGATGCTCGTGTGAGGGACGGTAGAAATCGAGACACAGATCAGATTGTGTTCTACTGCCCTCAACCACTCGTCCATGTCCCTTCCTGTCGGGTGGGTCATCCATCCATGTATGTTCCGTCCCGCAGATCTCCTTGTCTCCTCGAACGTCGTAAGTCTACCCAGCGCTGGCGTCGAAACTGGCTTGCGATATTGGTCCTGAACGTGTCCCTTTCCATGTCCATGTCCGTGATTTTCGACCCTGGGTCCGCCTCGCCATCGCTCGTGGTCCTCATCGTGATCTTGGCCATGTCGCTCCTCGCCAGCCAGCCTTCCAGCGACCCCTGAAAACGTGTATCTGTATAACACGACCCGCCCCGTAGCTCTTAGCCAGTTCAACTCCGGGTAATAGGTACCTCTGTTTCCTCAAGAGGCGTCATGCGGGCGGTGTTCCGGTGTTCGCGCCTGTACAAGTACCACGATCCTCGACGATTCCCTCAGGTATCGACGTTCCGCAGCGTGGTTGGGTACTTTGTCCTTGTTGTGTCGTGGATTGGTGTCACCGTCAGATTGATTTGGTAGTCGAGACGCCCTATATTTTCAAATCGGTACATAATACGGCCTTTTCCATTCGTCTTCTTCGATATCCTTTGGTTTCCTCCCTTAGTTTTAGTTTTAGCTTTATTTCCCAAGCAGGTCTTTTTCTTTTAGTTACATTGCTATGACTTACCATCAATACTGAAGCTTGGGCCCGATGCCCCATCATGACCATGACAAGGCGAGTCATCTTTTCCCGTTCCTGGCAGTCTTTATCGGCTTATTTCCTCCCGAGGCTGGGTTACGTTTTGACATGGCCGCCCATTTCGCCAGGGAATTTCATTTCTTGTGTAGACCGGGCACGTACACGTGGCGGAGGTAGATGCCGTAGATGCCCAGGAAGACGGACACGACGCCCGAGTACCAGATGGAGACGCAGATGAACATCTTTTCTGGCAGGTCTCAGAGGTCTCTGAAGGAATGAATAAAGAGTTGGAGTGATTGCGAGGGATAGAGAGAGGGAATGAATAGAAAGAAGACGTAGAGATTTTTAAATGAGTGAGTGAGTTGGAGGGTAACCAATGAGTTGTACCACATATGATCGATCACTCTCTTGTGAAAGGGATAGGGAAGGAGAGGAGGAAAGAAGGCCTTTATAAATTATAAAATAAAGCTGGTGACGCTGGGGATGATGATGATTGAAAATAAATGAAACGCGGTCAAAATTCCTCCTCGTATGGACCAAGTGACTGACCCATGGACCCATATAGGACCCCC
>WJFF01000032.1:126847-140122 GCA_011800825.1 Fonsecaea pugnacius | reverse complement strand
GTCTGGACTTGTCTTGTCAAGAATCACTCACAATTCCGCACTGTCGCTTGTCGCGCACCGCATGAGGAGATGAGCGCGGTAGAACGAGTGACGGATACATTTGCCGTGGTTGGGGACGAAAGCGCACCTCAGCTCTTGTCGTTACCCACTCAGTGAACCTCGCGCGCTCAACCCTCTGGCTGGCTGGCTGGTTGATAACCTTGTCCCGACATCTATCTTGTGCGGCATAGAAATGGAGAGATAGAGAGAATAGTTGAGTTGCCTCCCCTCATCTCCCTCTGCATGTTCTTGGTAGATAGACCAGCTCGGACGAAATGGACTCGATACGCTTAAGAATTGCCGTATGCGCCATGCCCGCCATGTGGGATACTAACAACTCCAGAGATACGAAGATCGGAGAGCGCGATATACCTAGGTTTCAGCCTGGAGCCAATGAGATGCGAATAAAGGATTCTACCAAGTATTCAACGGCGGGAAACAGGGGTAGACGTAGGCGCAGTTGGATTCAACGGCGGCTACCTTCTACATACGAGGTACATCGTACCTCTCTATCTATCAAGGTACCAAGGTACTAGGCTAGTTCTATCTATTCCCCCCATCCGTCTCTATTGATCCTGTCGCATTCGATCGACGGCCAGACTTGCGCCTCACATACAAGGAGATATCCGTTACGGACTTGCCGTGTTTCTCGAGATTCTGTTTCTGGTTCTCGCCACAAAAGAACCGCGTGTATCTATCGAATATCATATCTCTTATCTTCCACGGTCCATAGTGCTCCCTGCAGGATCGGATCACCCTTTCCAAGCCTCAAAGACCCCATCCCGTTGGGGATTTCCTTATCTCTCGCCTCATCCACGAGCGAACAGACAAATAGAAGGGAGATGGGAAGGTATATAAAAATGGGCGACGCAAAGGTCGACCCTTCGCGGTGTCTGTCTCGCTCATCGCCATCAACAATAACGAATCCAAACCTCCTTCCAAGGTGCTGCAATTCTTGTCTGAATCTCAAACCTCTACCTCCTCATCGGTCGCCATGTCGACATACTCTGTCGGACCAGAGCTAAAGGTGCTCAGCCCCGGCGTGGGCTACGGC
Source organism: Fonsecaea pugnacius (assembly GCA_011800825.1). NCBI lineage: Eukaryota > Fungi > Ascomycota > Eurotiomycetes > Chaetothyriales > Herpotrichiellaceae > Fonsecaea > Fonsecaea pugnacius. Next base: position 139,029 of record WJFF01000032.1, on the reverse strand, counting down.
ATTATCGCAGGCATCGGCGCCGTCTTCACGCTGGTTATGATCCTGACCTCCAAGTTCCAGAATCGGTACTTTGCCTTCTCGACCAAACAATCCGAAGAATTCAACACGGCGTCGCGGAACGTCAAGCCTGGTCTCATTGTCGCGGGCATCGTCTCTGCCTGGACCTGGTCGGCGACGCTGCTCACGAGTTCCACCTTTGCCTATTCCTTTGGCATCTCGGGGCCCATGTGGTACGCCGCCCTGGGCTCATCGCAGGTCATATTGTTCGCCTTGCTCTCCCTCAGGGTCAAAAGAGATGTACCGGGGGCACATACGTTTCCGGAGATTGTCCTGTCTCGCCACGGAAAAGGTTGGTTTGGTCGTTCAGTTAGTTGTTTCAGCATTACTGACGAGGCTGGCCAGTGGCTCATGGCATTTATACCTTCTTCGGATGGGTCGTCAACATGTGTAAGTCCTTCTCAATGTCATCTCTGATAACACACCATCTGACATGGCGAACCACAGTCGTCGGCGCCACGCTCGTGCTCGGAGGATCCCAAGTGCTGGCAGGACTGTCTGGCGTCAATGTCTATGCGGCCTGTTTCATCGTAAGCAATCAATCCTCCAATCCCCAAACCGAACAATATTGCCAGAAGTACTCACCACCACGTAGATCCCCCTTGCTGTCGCCGCCTACGTGATCCAAGGCGGCCTCCGCAGCACCTTTGTCGCCGACTACCTGCACACGGTGATCCTGTTCGTGGCAATCTTCATCTTCGCCTTCACCCTGTACACCTCGGACAACTACACGGGCAGTCCCGGCCGGGTGTACGATCTTCTGGTCGAGGCTGGGAAGCAGACTCCCCTCGCAGGAAACCGCCACGGCTCGTGGCTCACGTTCCAGTCGTCGACGGGCATCAAGTTCGCCGCCGTCATCTTCCTCGGCAGCTTCTCGACCGTCTGGCTGGACCAGGCGTACTGGCAGCGCGCGATTGCCTCGAAGCCCGAGACGAGTGTCCAGGCGTATTTGCTCGGTGGGGTGAGTTTCATGTTTTTCTCTCCTAGTCCTTAGCCATAACCTCCAGCGATTCAGACTACCCTGTTTACCCATGTAACAAAGGGAATTTCATGTTCGATATGCTAATTCTCCACAGATCGCGTGGTATGGTATCCCATTCGGATTCGCCACGGTCATGGGCCTGGGCGCCGTCGCCTTGACCGGGTCGCCCTCCTTCCCTACCTACCCCAACCCTCTCAACGCCGCGCAAGTCGGTGGAGGCTTCGCCGCACCGGCGACGGCGATCGCGCTGATGGGCAAAAACGGCGCGGCGCTGATGCTGCTGCTCCTCTTCATGGCCGTCACGTCGGCCGCGTCGGCGGAACTGATCGCCGTGTCGTCGCTGTGGACATTTGACGTGTATAAGCTGTACATCAACCCGTCGGCGTCGTCGACGAAGCTGGTCAGGCAGGCCCACTACGGCATCATGGGCTACTCGCTGATCCTGTCGGCATTCTGCTGCGCCCTGAGCGCAAGCGGCGTCGACATCACCTGGATCCTGACAGTGGGCGGTGTCCTCGTCGGAGGCGGCGGCATTCCTCTGGGGCTGATCGTCTTGTTCCCGTCGTGGGTGTCAACGCCCGCGGCGATCGGTGCGCCGCTGATCGCATCGCCGCTCGGCCTTACCGCCTGGCTCGTCACGACGCACATCCGCTCTGGGACCATCACGGCTGTGACCACGGGAGACCTCACCAACGCCCTGGTCGGCAGCTCTGTGGCGTGCGGGATAGGCGCCGTCGTGGCGGTGGTCTTCTCCTTCCTCTTTCCGTACAAATACACCTCGACGGACCCGGCCCACCTCGCCCGCGTGCAGAAGATCCAGGGAACCGCAGCCTTGCACGGCCGCGAGGTGCTGACTGAGCTCGACCCCAGCGGCGGCATGGCAACCCCCGCAATCGAGGATGAGAAATCAGGTGCAAGCGAGCCCAAGGCTGTCGCTGGAGTCGTTTCGGAACAACACCCCCAACAAGCACCGTCATCCACAACCGTGCAGGACAAGGACCAGGGGCACCCAGACCCCTCTCACGCCCCTGTCGCTTCCACCACTCCCGCATCCACCGACGCCGGCGCTGCCACCGGCAACGAAATCGTCGACTACCTGCTCACGAACCACATCGAGCCCCTCGACCTCCAGGCCTACCGCCGCGCCCGCCGCCTCGCCTACTGGGGATGCGGCATCTTCTTCGTTTTCGCCATCGTATTGTTCCCCTTCACCTTTTTCGGCACGGGCTACATCTTCACAAAGGCCGCCTTCACGGGCTGGGTCGTCGTCAGCTTCATCTGGGTGTTTTTCAGCGCCATCGCCTGTATCTTTTGGCCCGTCCTCGAGAGTTATACCACGTTGCGGGATATGGTGGGCATGTTGCTCCGTGATACGTTCGGGAAGGAAGGGAAGGGTACTAGTAGCGGTGGTGGGAGTGAGGGTGATCGCGAAAATGAAGGGCCGGTATCTGTTGCGCGTGAGCACAGTTCGCCAGTTTAAAAAGCGAGGATTGTTTATCAGGTTAAGTTGAGTGAGGTACTCTGAAGTGCTGTGCGATAACTAGAAAATCTGCGGTGTTGATTGGGGGGACATGGGCATAGATTCGATTAAATAAGACGGATAGAATATCGATGCCACCAATAAAGATCGTACTGAGTCGGAGTGGCCGAAGGACGCGTACCAACTCACTTACACTCGCACTCACTTAGACAGACAGAAACGGAGATGGGGTATTATAGAAGTGAAAAGTTTGGAAATGAGGAAAGATACTTTTTACAGAATCTCAATCCTATTACACCAGGTTTTGGGTCTCGCTACAGCATCGGCCTCAGAGCCACGACAATCAAAATAAAACAGTTCGGCTTCGTCGACCTTGAAGTTGTATCTCTGCTTGCATGTGTAAAGTGTTCATGTGCTCGTTTTGCACATCTCCAATCCGTACGTCCTTGATCTCAGAGATGTACAGGAGGACTCCCAGCGTCACTAAGCTGTGCTTGCTAGATGATATCAAACGCCTAACCAGAGGAAAGGGGTTACATTCTCGCAAAATGCTCTGGCATCCTGGAAACCGACTTCACAGGAACGAACGCGTTACTTGGGACAACATCGCTCCTACTCCTCCGCTCGGGCGCCGCCTCGTCCGCGATGTGTCGTCTCATGTCGTACAGATTCATCTCGTCAATGGTTAATTTGCCCGTCGCGACCGCCGCCTTGTACCCGATCTTCTGGCTGGAAAAGCCGATGCGCTCGTTAATGTTCTCGCGCGCCCGGGCGCTGGCGGCCTGCACTTTCGTGGCTCTCGGTTTCCGAATCCGCTCATACAGGGCTAGGCCCGCTGCGACGTCCGAAGTGTAGGTATAATCTGGGCCGAAGATGATGCCCAGCGCGGCGGCATCTTCGATCGCCTGGCACGCCCCCTGGCTCTGGTCCGGGAGCATCGGGTGCGCCGCGTCGCCGAGGACGCATGTCCGGCCGATCGTCCAGTGTGGGTAGGGTTCGTGCACGAATAGGCGCCACGGCTTGATGTCTTTGGAGTGTTGGAATAACGCCAGCAGTCTCTCGTCAAGGTCAGGGAACGGGGCAAGCAGTTCCTCCACGCTGGCTTCGTGGTTCCATCCCTCGGATGCGTGGTCGGACTTTGACGTCGGGAAGAAGCAGTAAAAGCTGTTGATTTCCCCGGACCTGCACGGTGAGTAGACAATCTTTTCAATTCCCACCCCGCCCCAGAATTCAATCGCGCAGTTTCCCGTCAGATTGAGGAGGCCAAGCCGAGATACTTCGCTGGTTTCGATCACGCAGTGGTAGCAGGTCGAGGTGGATTGTTTGCGAGTCGGGATTATTCCCAAAGTGCGTCTCACAGCAGACTGTTTGATAATGTTAGAGTTGCCAAAGGTTGCTATTTGAGAGGGAACAATGTGAACTCACTCCGATCCCGTCAGCTCCCACGATCATGTCGTGCTGTGCAACAACTCCGTTTTCAAACGTCACGATTCCCTGCTCGTGATCAATTTCCATGCACTTGTGATCCAACCGCAGCTTCGCTGGCGTTCCTTCGCCACGACCGGTGGCTGAATCCATGAGCATCTCGTGCATGTTCACGCGGTGAAACATGTTGTACACCTGCAGAGCATTCAGTAACTCAGATCTCCTTTTTAAAGACAGTCACACAAGACACTCACCCATCCCCATTGATCCTTGTAGTCTGACAAGTCATAAACACTCTGTACCTCGCCAGTCTTCCAGTCGTGGCGGATCAGCTTCTGCAACACCACCGTCTTGCCGATGGAGATGTCGACCTTCCATTCTTCCAGCCACCGGGTGCCATTGGCAGCACAACTGATCGAGGCCCCGACTTCTCCAGCAAAGTGGGCTTGCTCATAGATTGTCACGCTGTGGCCCGCTCGACGGAGTGATGTTGCTGCCGCTAGACCACCTTACTTATGTTAGAATATATCTCGGGGACCCTGGTTTCTTGATCCTGTTACACTTACCAATGCCGCCGCCGATAACAGCCACGTCTAACGGCTTCCAGCCTTCTGCCATGAGTTCCTTAGTAGATGACGTTTGAATTTTGTGCAAGGTCACGCGACTTCGCTAGGTGATGTGAGGAGTAAGAGGTTTATTATGGACCCCTTTTTGAAGTATACCAGAAACGCGCAGTCTGATATATCAAGTATCTTGTCTCCCATGTCTGGTCATTAAAGCAATTTGCCGCATGCACTGATAACAACCCAAGACATTTCCCTTGGGACGCCTCATCGTTCCACAGGGTCCCTTGAACATGTTAACAATGCTTGATTGGGAAGAACAAATTGCCGATGCCCTCGGCCTCTCAGGTGAGAATTTGGGCGTCCTACCAAGAGACTGGGATCGCCATTCGTCCCATAGTCGGGTAATGCACCGGTGCGCTGCCCGCCACCCGCGGATCAGGGAACAATTGGCCGAGTCTGACGTCCTGCTGCAACATCCCGCCAGGACCAAAGCAAAAGGGAGATTGACCATGTTATGCCAGAAGCAGACTATCTGTCGGCTACGGGTCTAGAATTGGAGAAGTGTAGCATTATGAGGAGTTGATGTTCGATGGACTGTTCGAGTGGAGTTGACGCCGGGGGTTTTCCGTGCGATACACGCATCAGCATCTCGACAGTGTTGATTCCAGCAGGAATATCTCCCGCGAAGTTCGCTCAAGTGTCCTTATAAAGGGAATATCAGCCGTCTTTACAGGAAAGGTCATTAAAGTCTACTCGACGCCAAAATGCTCGGTAAAGTGATTCTCGAAGAAGCATTCGCGCTGCCCCGGTTTGCGGAAAGGACAAGATGGTGGGCATCGATGTTCGCCGTGAATCCGGACAAGCATGCTCGGGAGATGACCGACATCAACGACATCCGGATCCAATACATGGACAAGTATGGCGTAGGATACCAGATTCTGTCGTATACGGCTCCTGGAGTCCAGGACATCTTCGACCGGAAGGAAGCAGAAGCGCTGGCGACCGAGATCAATGACTACCTCGCATCAACGATCAAGGCTCACCCGGACAGGTTTGGGGCCTTTGCGTTCGTCTGCCCTCTCATTATGCGTGAGCAAGTGCTAACTCACCTCCCTAGAGCACTGTCAATGCATGATCCGAAACAGGCAGCAGATGAGCTTCGACGTTGTGTCACTCAATACGGGTTCAAGGGGGCACTAGTAAACGACACTCAGCGCGCAGGTGCTGACGGAGACGACATGATCTTTTACGACTCGGCGGATTGGGACGTGTTCTGGTCGACGGTGACTGAACTGGATGTTCCGTTTTACCTGCATCCTCGCAATCCCACTGGAACCATGTATGAGAAGCTCTGGGCAGCCAGGAAATGGCTTGTCGGACCTCCTCTGAGTTTTGCTCAGGGGGTCAGTCTTCACCTCCTGGGAATGGTGACGAATGGTATCTTCGACCGACATCCCAAGCTCCAGGTGGTCATCGGGCACCTGGGCGAGCATCTTCCCTTCGACCTCTGGCGTATAAACCATTGGTTTGAAGATATCAAGAAGCCCCTGGGCCTGAAGGAGACGTGTAAGAAGACGATCCGCGAATATTTTGCCCAGAATATTTGGATCACCACCAGCGGCCACTTCTCGACGCCAACGCTTCACTTCTGTCTGAATGAGGTCGGCGCTGATCGCATTCTGTTTTCGGTCGACTATCCTTTTGAGAAGTTTGAGGACGCGTGCGAGTGGTACGACAATGCTGAGATCAACGAGGTGGACAGGAGGAAGATTGGCAAGGATAATGCGAGGAAGTTGTTCAAGCTGCCAGATTTCAAGGACTGTGATATGTGATGTCGCATCTGCGCATGGCGTATGGGGCACAGTCTAGTGTGGATCCACATAGCTGCTCTTGAGGCCTCGAGTCGGGTCTAACTCTAGGCGGTCTCCACCCCCACAGAAGCCTTATCGTGCCCGTCCTTTAACTAGAACTACTTCTGTGGGCCTCGTTTGGCTAGCCACAACTACTGGTGGGCATGCTTATCTATTTCATCAACTCGACCACAATAATGACTCCTTCGTCCTAATCTACAGATCCCAATGCCAACGTTCTTGTTCCGCGCTCTCGTCAGCTACAACATGAACACAAATGCCTCGCCCCAAGGTTCGTCCAGAAGATCGACAGCGTTCTGCCAAAGCATGTCTGCCTTGTAAGGCCTCAAAGAAACGCTGTAATGCTCAACAACCATGCTCCAACTGTGTCAGGCGAAGAACGCCGTCGTCCTGTCGTTATATCGAGTCCGGTCATGCCAGACATCTGTTGCCGCAGAGTCGGGATACTCAGCCGCAGGTCCTTAGAACACCAGTAGATGAGTCCAGCCGGTTTGCGACAACGTCGCGTTATGGCAATTCAACAGTCAGCGAAGCGTCGACACAAATCCCCGGTGCCACCAATTCAGCTTCACCCGCGGTGTCGGCATCAACCGCCCAGAAGCTCACGGGAGGCCGTATGCTGCTGAATTCCAGAGGAGAGAAAGGTACGGGGTCACTTTTCTTGTCACTGGGAGAGTTCCGAGCACTGAAAACCAGGCGGTCTAGTCTACATCGGAGGGTTCGCCTCCCTATCATTTCTGCAATTCCTTCGACGGACTATTAGGCAGCAGATGGGACCCTCCCTGTTTACCGAGAACACCCGCCGCCATGTAATGCTCGAGGCCACCAGTCTCGAAGATACGAATCACAACTTTGTCGAAGATGAAGACCAGAAACGAGCTATGATCGAGGTCTACTTTGCCGCTGTAAGTTGTGCCTGGGTGGTTTGCTGAGGAGATTACTCACAGTAACAGACAAACGGCATGCTGGACCTATTTTCTCGAGAAGAGGTTGAGGTATATTTGGCGACAGTGAACACCCCAAACGTCGAGAAACGCGAGTACGCGACGGCTGCACTCGACCTCATCATTGCCATTGGGGCGCAATGCCGGGCAGCAGATCAATCTGACTGCCAGTACGCCGTGAGACTCTTTTCCAGAGCCCAGAAAACCGCTCTCGCCAGCGGACTCGAGGACCCTTGTCTTGACATGGTCCGTTGCTTCTTACTTATGACCTTTTACATGCTGGGAGCCTGTCGAAGAAACGCCGCTTTCATGTACATGGGGATTGCCAGTCAAGCCGCCTCTGCGCTCGGTCTCCATGTCACCGAACAATATCGCCACTTCAATGTTTCAGACCAAAGCGTGCGGTAAGTTAGCATCTTCCACTCTTGGGCCTTCACCTGGCTAACTCGAGTAGCCTTCGCACACTGAAAACCCTTCGAGTCCTCGATGTGATGTATTGCTCAATTCTCGGAAGACCTTATTCAACGGGGGCAATCAGGACCGACCGTGTCGCACTGAACAATATCGACATCCGCACGAGCAATCCCCGCGAAGTCACATTGAATGCAAGTTTCCGGGTCTGTACGATCATCGCAGAGATCACGCAGCGGCTTGATTGTGACGGTTCCATTAGTCTGGGTGCCGCCCAAGAGTTCCTCAAACGCCTCCAAGAATGGAGCCTCAGCCTTCCCGATGATATGCGACAGTTTAAGAAGCCGATTGCCCAGCCCTTGACGCTGCCGGAACAGGAACAAATGATCGGAAATATCCATGTTTCTTGCGTCTACTACTTTGCGGTGATGCTCGTCACCCGACCCTTCCTGATATCACATCTGATGCATCAAATGACTGGGATCGCAGGCGAAGGCTCTGACGCGACGACACCCGGAACGCAGGCGGACGTGGTCGATGTGGCCCAGGCCTGCATTGATTCGGCGATGCTCATGGCCAACGTCTGCTATGAAGCCCTCCAATCTAGTATTCTGCTCAAACAGATGTGCATAATGAAGTAAGAAGCTGGTTCCGGCGTTCTAAGTCTGATGTGTGCTGACTTTCTAGGGCATGGGTCTTCGCTGCCGGCCTGGTGCTAGGATTCTCCATGTTCGCTCTGAGCGAGTCGCGGTTCGACATGGACGAATCGTTCAACAACGCTCGTGAGGTCCTCCGGAATCTATCCCTTCACAGCCCCCAGGCAGAGCACTACTACGAGATCCTCAGCGGCTTCGCCGATGTCATCCTACGACATCGCCAACATCTCTCCCGCGAAAAGCGCCGGTTCAAGAACAAATATGTCGACCAGATCCTGACTTTGGATGTCAGTCCGAGCGCCGGCGGGTCGCAGTCGACATCCTCCCCACGAACGCCACTGTCCACCGAACGCAACCTTGGGGTGGTAGACTCTGCGGTAGCAGGCGCAAGTGTAGTAGGAGGAGGTGATGGTGGTCCTGGGAGTGAGTTTGATCTGAATGAGCAGTTACGAATGACCGATTACAGCCAGTGGCCGCTGGAAAACGGAGGTGGCTTCGACTTTGGCATGTTTGGCTGGGACAACTTTGCCATGCAAATCTCCGAGAACTTTTCCTTTGACAACGAGGCAGTTTGGGGTGTCACTTGAGGCTCTGACGGCAACAGACGCTGTTTTCCTTCCTGAGAAACGGAATCTAACAGCATTGGAAGTTTTCACTGGTGCTACTTGTTCTCTCCAGGCACGAGCGCGGCCATGGTTGTGGTCGAGACAGAGCTGTGTTCTCCACTTACAGAGCTCTCGATTCTGAATTCAACGGCCACCATGACCGCTGCTATCAACCAGTCCACTACATGTGGTGGCTCCAAAGCAGGCGTGGCGAAATGGTTGCAGACCAGAGGCACTTGCTCAAACCCAAAGAACAAAAGCCTCCCTGGCACGGCAAAGACACAACGTACATGAACACTCCGTCATAGTGTCGCTAGAGACTAAAGACCTCGGAGCATCGAGTATGGTCCGCCTGCGCGACGGGCTTGACCCTGGGCAGCTTGGTTCCAGCTACCTCATCTACATGATATATTCCAGCTCCGGATGGTGATCAGCTGGTGTGAACCACAGGGGGGAACAGAATCGACAACAGGGCTGAAAAACTAATCTATGAGAAAGGTGGAGGATGGCATGCAAAGGGTGATCTTAGCATTGTTGTCATATGGTCCAGGTGTGATTGAGAGGGCCACGTGAGACACATGGATTGGTTGGAGAGCAGGTACAAGTACAAGCATGAGGAGAGGCGGGAGAGGCCAGCTGGTACTAATAATCACACTTACTCATCGACCGTGTTAGTTAAGCGGCACGATACCTGAACTCGGACCAGGTGTCCTTATAACTGGTTGAACTGCGGCCACAGCCGGTGCCATCCACAGTGCCAATGGCGGGGCATCACTGTCCCGCCACTACAGCTCAAGTCGCGTTCCATTGAAAGGCTCTTTCCCCCTGCGCCATCGCGGTTGCGGCATCGTAGCTGGCCATAAAAAAGTTGCATGAAGTTACGGTGAAACTGTCCTCTACTCACTTGAAGGTGAAGCTGTCCTTTTCTCTCTTCCTGACACTCTGTTGTTACCAGGGTATAAAGACCTCCAACCTCAACTGTCAATCACTGTCCTCTCTTCCTCGACTCTTCACCGCCGCAACCATGGCTGAACTGTACCCCGACCTCAAGGACCGTCCTGTCAAGGAGACTATCTGTCTTTTCGATGTTGATGGCACCCTCACACCTGCAAGACAGTCTGCTTCTGCTGAGATGCTGAAGACCTTATCCAACCTGAGACACAAGTGCGCAATTGGCTTTGTACGTGAGGCCATTGACCAAGAGAGAACTGCCAACGGGACTAACGCTCAACTAGGTTGGAGGCTCTGACCTTGCCAAACAACAAGAACAATTGGGCACCCCTTCTCTTCCTGTCACTACTCTTTTCGACTTCTGCTTCGCCGAGAATGGTCTCACAGCCTACCGTCTGGGCAAGCCTATGCCCTCCAACTCCTTCATCCAATGGCTTGGGGAAGAGAAATACCAGAAGCTGGCCAAGTTCTGTTTGAGATACATCTCGGAGCTTGAGGGTCTCCCTCGCATGCGTGGAACGTTCATCGAATTCCGAAACGGCATGATCAACGTCAGCCCGGTTGGTCGTAATGCAAGCAAAGCAGAAAGAGACGAGTTTGAGGCTTGGGACAAAAAGAACAACTGCAGACCCAAGATGATTGAGGCTATTCAGAAGGAATTCCCCGACCTGGGACTGACGTACGGGCACTCCAAGGACAGCGCTCGTTTACTTGAAGCTGACACACTCTAGGTACTCGATCGGCGGACAGATCTCGTTCGACGTATTCCCCACCGGATGGGACAAGACATATTGCTTGCAGCACATTGAAGCCGAGGCCGATCCTAGCAAGGGCTTGTCTGGAATCAAATACAAGAATATCCATTTCTTCGGTGACAAGGCGTTCAAGGGAGGCAACGATTGGGAAATCTATAGCGACCCTCGGACCATTGGTCACGCTGTCAAGGGGCCTGAGGATACCATTGCCCAGCTCAAGAAGCTCTTTGATGTCTGACTTGCAGCTCGCCTCTGAGTCGGGGAGAGGTTTTGTTCCTTGACCGACAGGCGGCTTGGGGGGTATCATATATTTCCTTCAGGGGTAGGAAGAGGATATTGAGAGCCTTTACAGGTTAGACGGATATGACAGGTCGGAAAATTGATTGAACGCTTCAGACGTTAGAGCGATAGACATGGTATGCAGCCCGCGGACGGCTTGAAACATGACCGAACGAGTTGAGATGGATGTTATCCAATGAGAATTGACTTGCATTTGAATCTGATGGTACGAAGTGTGTCGAGCCAGTCGCTTCTCTAGAAACTTCTACTGGCCATGTAAAGGCCAAGACTGAATGAGTGATTATGTGTGTAGGGGAGTGTCCATTGCAGTCATTGCGTCGTCCTCTGGCACACATACAAGTATCTAGGCTAGGCTATTCGAATAGGCCGAACCGACCCCAATCCACTCAAGGCTCATTATTTTGCCTCGAGAGAATGAACCGGTATGTACAGCCACAGGTGCGTCAAGGGTTGAGAGAGGTGATAGGTAGGCGATCTGTACTCGACAAAGAAGCGAGTAAGAGATAGTGCCGAGCAGAGATGGAAAGGAAAGCTGCAGTTGAGGAGCGATATGGATCACGTGATATAACGCCGTCGATTGTCATTATATCACATGTACCTCATACAATCATCCAGTGCTGGTTGGTCATTACTCGTCACTCCTACTCGTAGCAACAGTGGAGGGAGTGCCACGGCAGCGTGGCAGTTTGAACCAGTGCCATACATTCATCCATCCACGCCTGTCTCAGTCTCGTTTCATCGCCATCGCTCATCCCAGCTCGGTTGGGTGAGGGCAAGGTGAGTGTTATGTTGGTTGAGGCTCATGCTCGCTTTCAGCCAGCCACTATCATCTGATATCTGAGACTCGAGACCGCGAGCAAGCGAGCATCCGAGCGCGCTAAGAAAAGGCAACTCAAAAAGATCTACCTATGAGAACCGTCTCCAAGCCAGAACGACTTGCGTCAAATCGTGGCTTTGCACCGCCACTATGCACCACTAACCACCACCCACACTACCGAGAGAGCACTAGCCCATCGCCCAAGCGCGGACTTTTCTCGACCAACCAAACACACGTTTCGACGCAATTTCTAAACTCGGCCAGCTAGCCACTACTTACTTGTCGACACGAGAGGTCATGGTGCTGAGGATGTGAATTTGAAAAAGATGGATTGTATCATTCGAGTCGCATACCAGAACCGG
>WJFF01000032.1:113605-125214 GCA_011800825.1 Fonsecaea pugnacius | reverse complement strand
GCCCGGAATATCCTCAAACTCCCTCCTCCCCGAGTCGAGGTCCATGTCCCGAACCTTGACCATAAACGACCAGTCGCGGGTCCACAGCTTCCAAAAGGCAAACAGCGCCAGCGCGATCGGGAGCGCGATGTAACCCTCGAAAAACGTCTCGGGGTCCGGGTCGCCGTGCAGGGGGAACAGATCGACGTAGAAGGTCGCGGCCATGCAGATCACCACCAGAAAGACCCCGAACCACGAACCGTACACGCCCAGCTGCGACTTGAAGGGCAGGTCGTCGAGGGAGCGGCCGGCGGCTTTCCAGCCCGCGCGGAAGCGGATGTGGCTGTAGCAGATGGAGCCCCACACGAAGAACGACGACAGCCCCGTCAGCGCGAGCAGCCAGTTGAACACCGTCGCCCCGGTGGCCGCCTCGTTAATGAACGCCAACAGCCCAAATGCCATTTGGATCACAACGGGCCACACGGGACGCCCTTTCTTGTCGATCCACGCCAGAAACTTGGGCGCCATGCCCGCCTGAGCCAGTGCCTGCAAGGTACGGGTGGAGCCATAGGTACACGAGTTCGCCACAGACATGACGGAAATGGTGATGACGGCATTAAACACCGACGGCAGCCCGCTGACACCGGCATACTTGATGGCAAGGACGAAGGGTGAGGCTTTGGTGTTTGCCCCCGAAGAGTTGAGGAGGTCGGGAGAGCTGTTGGGCACGATGATGCCCATGATGAGGAGCGAGACAACGTAGAACCCGGCAATGCGCCAGAAGACCTGTTTGGTGGCCTTTGGCAGCGATTTTCTGGGGTTGGCGGCCTCGGCAGCGGCCAGACCGACCAGCTCAGTCCCTCCAAATGCAAAAGCAGCGGTGACAAAGACAGAGCAGAAGCCTTTAAAACCTATACAGTATATTAGAATACTAATTGCATGATAATATTCCAAGATACCTTTTCTTACCGTTGCGGAAAGCCTTGTTGCCATTTTCGGCGTCATCCCAGTATCTGAAGCCGATATATCCGCGGTCATCGCCGGGGATACCGCCACAGTCGACGATGATGCCGAAGATGATGAAGCCAAAAACCGCGACGATCTTGATGATACCAAGGACGAATTCGACTGGTCTTTGGTCAGCCTTGTTTCTCCCTTATCACCCCACCACCGAATACCGACCTTCTCCGTAACCCTTGACCCCAAAGAACTGCACGATGATCAAGGTAGTGAGAAACACGGCAATCCAAATACCAATGTTGTAATGGTGCCAGTAGTCGATTGTAATGCCTGCAGCAGTAATCTCGAACGGAAGTGTGACCAACCAACCAATAGCCTATTTATTGATTAGCCTGAAAGGATTCCAAATATTGGGACTGGCACAGGGCCATCTGGGACGCTTACATATTGCCACCCCATGGCAAAGCCCTATTGAGGATGTCAGTAAAACATACGGAAAAACATGGAAAGATCACGAACCCAAGCAGGGTCGATGAACCGGACTCCGTAAACGTAAAAAGCTCCATTGACTGGATATAAAACCGCCAATTCGCCCAGAGCTTGGACGGTGCACAGTAACATCGCACCGATAATGATGAATCCAATAACCAGTGACGCGGGACCGCCAGACTGCAATGCAGAGCCAGAACCGACAAAGAGACCAGCGCCGATAGAACCCCCTACACAATAGCCATCAGCACAAACATCAGACCCCAAGAACAGAAGCGCCCACCGATTGCAATCATCTGCATATGTCGACCCTGCAAGCCGCGGCTGAGTTTCGCTTGGTGGTGGACTCCCTCCTCGATATCGTGGGTGCCATCCATACCCCCGTGAGGGCTGCCATTATCAACATCGTGGGCAACATTCGTTGGTGCTGCTTTAGAGTCGTCTTGTGCTTTCTTCTCCGAGAAGAAGTTGATGGCCATGACGATGGATGTGATGGTGATTGAGAGTTTCGATCAGAAAACGGCAGAGGGTAAGGGGACTCCCCAGCTTTATCGTTTGCGAGGCAGGGACCGGCAGAGTCAAGAAGGTCAAGCCGACTCAAGCAAGCTGACCCAAGCAAGCTTGTTGATTCATTGGATGCTTATCTCGATATCGCTCATCCTCCCTAAGCTCGTCGTCCCCTTGGTCTCCAGCCATGGCACGCGATTGCAGGGTTGCGTGATGTTAGACGGGGGGAGCAGCCAAGGCTGCACACTGCAGGTGAGATGGCGGGGATCCTCCCTGATTTGAGCTGGGACGCCAGCGAAACGTCGCACTCTGCGCGAGGTGGCGCGCTGGGCAATGCACAGATCCTGTGCAGGGTCGCGTATTGTGACGGGATTGCCCTGCGATTCGAGATAAGGGAATGGTGTCAGTGGCAGTGTGAAACCAATCAGTGTCGAGCGCAACGCCGGACGTTCAACCTTTGCACTGGGCGTCAGGAGAGGCGGCTGGGGTGACGCACGCACATTGGTTGTCTCGGGATATACAAACATGTTCTTGCCCGTTTCGATCGAATGATGCCAGCAGACTCCCTCCTGGACTATGGCCGGAACTGCCAAGATCCTCTATCTCTCGCCGTCGATCACCAAAAAAAAAGCTCCTGGAAGGATTGACCAAGCAAACGCTTAGACGTATGCCAAGCAACGGCCTCTGATAAGGAGATGAGCTTGGGCAACATGGTGTCGGCTCTTGTAGGTACTCCGTAGTCATACTCGGTACTTGTCATCGCAGCTTGGAAGTCGACGCCGGTGCCGCCATCGTGTCACTCCAGGCGGCTTTGATGGGGTTGCAACGTGCTCGAACCGAATGAAGCCTGGCACACTGGATCGTGCTGAACTGGAATAGCGGACCCTCGGCTGCTTAATAACCACGCAAGTGAACAAGAAGGGAAACAGGTCAGCGAGTAGACGAATAGTAACTTGTAGCGTTCATGATTTCATAATGTGCAGTAGCGTCTTCTGACATGAGTAGTTGATCTACCGGTGGTTTTAGAGGAACACGAGGAGGTCAAACTGCGCTCTTCATGGCCAGAGGAGCGTCATTTGAGTGGACGCACGTGACTGTTCGATCTACCTTCCATTTCCGTCCAGCCACTACAGCCTTGGACCTGGAATAATTAGCGGGATCACCAACTGGACATGAATGGCACAGCCCCATCACCCGTTGTCCTTGAACCTATCGTCTCCTCCTAGCAGCTTCACGGAGAGAACAGTTGCTAACCGATAGGAGAGACATCTATTGTAATATCATTTCTGTACAGAGTACTCGGTACGGGTCCTCGACTCGTGAGCAGCTTCGTTAATCTCCGGACTTTGGGTAAGATGCCTAAATCCAAATATACAGAACCAAGAACCCACTAGACCTTTCCTTTCCTTGGGGTCCGAGAGAACTCGTAGGTAGAGCGTCCGGAGAGAGGGGAGAGAACGGCAACGCCCTGCAGACTGCTTACTTCGCCCTCCCCACACCCGTAGAACTTTCATTTCCATGGCGGGCGGGACTTTTGTGCTCAAGGCAATGACAGGCAGGCAGTTTCGAAGGATTCAATAGGATCAGGACCACCTTGAATGCCGGGGGCCTTGACTCTGCAATCTGATGAGATGATCAAGGCCAGAAACCCAAGCACGTGACGGCATACCGAGCACTCGGTGGAGGACATTCTGTTCAATGTCATGGCTATCGGATCTTCCCTTTACAGAACAACTGAAGAAATCGTGAATGATAGGATAAGTCTGTTCATTGATCGAGCTGTCGATCATTTCTATTGGCATCAAGTCCATCCGGGCAATAGTCAATTACAGGCATGACGGGCTGCTGTTTAGCCAAAAGAACCAAAACAAAATCCCCCCCATATGGCTATCTCCCGTGCACATAATTCCTTTCAAATGCTCGACATGAGGTGACAAGGTACACTTTTCCAGGTGTCGTGTCCGTTGAGAGTCGAATCTCTCTTCCAAGTCATCCTCCAACGCCATCGCTTTGATCAAAAAGAAGCATCCAAAAACGTATGCAAAGAAAAGAGAAACCTCAAATCAACGCTCGTACTGCGGTAGATCGGGGCCTCCGTGGTCATGATGCAGTATTTGTACACTGTATTCGTCGTCCATCAAGGGTGCCGTCGGTGCCAGTGAGGTGACGTGGGCGTCACCTGGCATCTGCGCCTCCTGCTCTAACGGTGGCCCACTCGTCTGTGCTAGAAGTCGGCGTCGTTCCAGCTCCTGCTTGTCATCGGCGTGGCCCCCACTGCTAGTAGAAGTGGGACGTGGAGGTGGAGATGTTGAATACGGTCGGATGGTATCTTTAGATCTTGCCGAAGCGACTGAACTAGCAGCATGCAGTGTCGAGGGTGTCATACTCCCGTCATTCTGATTCTCAACCGCGTGTGGCAAAGGATCAGACGATAAATTCGGGGCGGTTGGTGTATATGGCATAGGATGATCCGAGCTTTCTCCTTCCTGCGGAGGTTCACTTGGAAGCAAGAGCTCTTCTTGCCTGCGAAGCCGTGTTTTCTCGTCGACCATTTCTTCCGGCGCGGGAGGCGGTATTGTCTCAGGTGCCGAGGTAGGGTATACTGGTTGATAGTTCTGATCATAACCATAGTCGTATCCGTTTCCATCGTAATAAGGATATCCCGCTTCATCATAATACTGTCCGTCGTAACCCTCGTGATAGTATTGCCAGTCCTGCCAGCCCTGGTCCGGCGCTTGCGGCGTATCTTCCATATGCTGATGCTCTCCTGGTTTGTTTTGTCTCCTCATCCTACTGCTGTCGTGGGTTCCAACCACAAGCGACATCTCAAATGCGACGACACTTTTGGTTCGGCGCAGCGGAGCTGTGTCTAGGATATGGAGAGACCATTCTGACGTGATTTGGTTGTTGGCACCAGAACTCTGAGAAAATGTCGGCTCGCTGGATGTGAGTCTCGGCCACAAGCGAGTCTCACCGAGCTTGCCAAACAGATCAACCACCACCTCGACATGGTATGTAAAGGATATCATGTCGCCCGGGACATTTGCGATGGTTGGGAATGAATTGTCGGGAACTTTGATAGATGTCGTAATGTCTGCTGTCATCGTTGTGGGGTTGACTATCATCATTGTGGAGGATTGAACGAGATCCTTTCGGAAAACACTGTTGGGTGAAGCAGCTGTAAAGTACAATCCTCCGAGACCTGTCCGGGACTTCGGATACACGTCTTCATATTCCATCTTCTTGTCTTTGCCAGGCCTGTTCGGGAGTGGAAGCGGAGGATGCATGTCAATTCTGCATTGGCGGTATAACGTCGCAATCACCATCCCCCGCACATCTGCCTTGGTGTGTGTTATAGATATTCGGATCGGGATTGTGTCACCCGGTAATGCTCCATGCCGGGGTAACTCGGCGGTGGCGGTGATAGTATTAGTAGAAGATGAAGTCGTATTACTTCGCGCATCGCTGTTCTGTGGGCTTGGGTTTTGCGGAGGCGATACGTCGTCTGCGATCTGGAAACTTGGGCTACTTGCTGGTGTAGCATTTGTCTGCATCGTTTCTTCGCTTGGCGCGGGGCTTAGCGGAGGGTTGCTGATGGAATGAGTGCTCCGGCTGGTCGTGCTGTTCTGCGTATTATTCCGACTCAAGCGACCAGCCCCAGGGCTGGATGTCGTCTGTGTGGTGACAGACGACGCCGGTTTGACGACTTTGACTTTGCCACGCTTGGAGACAGGCTCTAACGTGATTACTCGTGATTTTGGCGTATACATATGCTCGATATCAACCAGATCTTGAAACTTGATTTTGGTGCTTCGACTGGTCATAGGACTTATTGTTGTTGGACGTGTGAGAGTGGCAGTAACCAAATAGGATATTGATCCACGTTCAAACTGTTACAGTGTTAGTGTGACGGCAGGGGATGCGGGAAGCAGTCCACATACATCAATTGTGCTGGGGAGGCCTTTCGAAGGGAAGGGAACCTCGAATGCAAACTTGTAGACCTGTTTCTTGAGAAAGCCACTGCCACACAGGACCTGCTCATGCTGGAATAACGACACCAGGCCGTTGCCCTGATATTGCACTCCTCTTGAACCCTGGCCGTTTATCAAACCCTCGGGCGCCGGAAGACCCTCGCCAGGGGGTATTTGGTGTTTATAAACTTTCGCATATCCATGCAGAGCCACAACCAGATGTGTAATATCGAATCCCTTGAAGACCGTGAGGACCACGTTGCCCTTGACAATTTGACCCGGAAAATAGACTCGGAAGGGATCCTCGGGCTCAATGGTCATATCAAACATATTTCGAGCATGTTTCCCCAGAGGATTGGACAAGAAGGAGAGTATAGACCGGGGCCGAGGCACTGGCGGGTTTGGATTCGTGAGCAGTGACTCGAGAGGCATTGCCGGTAGGACCAGAGCCATTCACTGCTATAACGGCGACAACCACCGGAGCATTGTTGGCTCGACTTTCGACACGAGGTGGGTATGGTCTTGAGGACGAGGGGCAGGCTTTCGAGAACGTCTCAACCCAGAAGTGTGGTTCAGTATGTGCATTTACTAATGAGCGTCGTGGCGGGGGGCGCGAAAGTCAGCTTCGTCATCAATTAGGCCCAGCGTCTGCGCAGGGAGTCGGGGGACCGCAGCACCGATCGAAAGGCGTCAGCGAGATCAGGTATTCTCCAACTCAGCGACGCATGGCGAAGCGCTGAGGCAGGTGTATCTTTAGGAATCGTTGTTCGACGGAAGTCGCGTCTGGCCTGGGCGCAGGCGAGGGGAAATCCCGGGGGCTTTGTAAGGGGACAGCCACAGGTCTTGCGCCGTGCTTCGTAGGATCGGTAGAGGTAGGGAGGGAACGAGTGTCGCGAGTGTGCAATGTGTTTTTCCAACCATGCGCAGGCCCTTCTTCTGGGGATGTCGAGGACGTAGGTAAATGGCTAAGCTTCGGTCAACGGTGGTAGTGTACCACGTTGATGGGAGATGGAGTAGTCGGATTGATGCTTGTCTGCGAATTCAAGCTTCGGTGCTTGGCAGGTCGAGAATTCTGTGGTCTGATCGAGAGGGAAATGCCGGGAGGCAATATTATTGAGTCGCGCAGGAGGCAGTGGGAAGCCGCTGGAGAAGGGGGGGACGGACAGGGCTCGGGGGAGCCAGGAAGAGGTCACTGGTCACTTGGTCGCAAGTGGGATGGCGTGGATGGGTGGATGGACTGGTGGACTGGTGGAGGGTCGACTGGGGGCTGGGCTGCTGGACTTATCTAATTCGACCTAGAACGGCTTGAACGGGGAGGTCCTCAAGAGGGTAGTAGCGCAGGATGAGCCTCATTGGCATGCAGTTCGTATCGTCGACTGAGTTTCTTGGGTTGCTCCAACGAGGGTAGACGTGCATGTCAGACTGCAGATTTGGCTATTTAGTGATAGTGAGCAGTGCCACCAGTTCCAGGTCAACTTCTGTTCGTCTTCCCCTAACCGTTGTCGTCATCAGATACTCGCAGTGGTGGCAGCGCACTGATGCTGGCCCACTTTAACCTGGCTCATTTTCCGTGCAAGTTACAGGATCATAAAGAGGGGGGAGGGTGGCTGTGTGTGACGAGACGAGATGTCTGCGTGTGCTGCTGACACTTCGTGTTCTCTGAGAACTTGTCCGCGTAGATATATGGGTAGTAAATAACAGAATGGTGGGAATCATAATGGTTGAGAAAACTGCGACTGTGGTACTCCGTAACGAGCGCAGAGTGTTTGGGTCTTGGGGGGCCATGCTTGGGGGGCCAGTTGGGCTCTGCTCCCCCTGTCAAGCTTTTTTCCCTCTTCTCGTGGGGCAGGGGCACGAGGGCCTAACACCTCTCGAGTGGGCGAGTAGGCGAGCCGGTGGAGTTGGTGTTCCACAGATAGGCAGCAAAGAAAGAACTCAAGCACTAGCAACCGGGGACCAACTGACCACTGAGTGGTGACTGGTTACCTAACAATGGGTTAGGGGCCGGAGAGGCCTACGAGTCGTGAGCCTACCATGCCTATACCTACCTAAGAGCTACTCGTGGGTCCCCGTAGCTGCCTCTGGGAAGCCCACCCACGTCCGGCAGACCCAGTCTTGTCCCACCCACAACATGAGCTACCGCAACTGCTCCGAAAGTGATCCAATAAGTTAATGTCACACACACAGCCTAACCACCTACAGAGCTAACTTATCCAGAAACCACCATCAAACCCTGCAGCAGTTTACCTAGCAACTAGGTAGACCTGGGGTATCATCCACCTGGCCTCAGAACAGCCCACAACATATGCCGAGCATGAGATGTCGTGATTGAAAACTTGCCTGCAAGGGATAATCCTGCCGTTACTCTTCCACGATCTGATTCACGATCTGATTGACGGCCTTGAGACCACCCCCCAGCATCCTTGCCTTTTCCATCCAAACACGTTTGTTCCAGTATGCAAGTCTGTCTCAACTAAGCCCAACTTTGAACTAGCCACAACTAGACGCAGAAAAGCTTCCCTCTCGCAAGCTTTATCGTTGATCTAGGCCATTCCGCACCCAACCTTCGGAACCGGGGCTTGAAAGGGTGATCCATGGTAGATTTGTTCATTCTTGGATAGACACATGATCATTTTTCAACCCAGGAAGCTCAATTTGTTTCCATGGTTCGGTTTTCAATGGCGCGGTTTTTTGGCTGGTGATTCTTCCTCGACCAGACTGTCATCCGAAGAGTCAATTCTTGGTCCTTTGGCTGGCTTAACCCGACCCTTGACTTGATGTTTGATCAGCTTTGTTTCGTCGAGTCCCTGCTCTAGTCCGTCAGGCTCCACGAACACCATATCCCCATCCTGTCCTAGGGCCTCCTTGACGGCTTCCTCGAGTAAAATTCCAAAGGCAATCAAAGCCGTCTCGTCGAGAGTTCGAAAATCAAACGCCCCTTGTCCTTGTACGGCGCAACTGTAGAAATCCGAGGCGTACGCATGCACAGCTTTCAGCATTTCAGGCTCGGGTAGCTTTTCGTGGCTAGAAAGCTCGCCTGCAGCGTCATACGACTCGTGGATCACATGCTCCGGGATGGTCGACCTGCGCAGCAGGACTTCTTCTGGCGCAAGGGGTAGAACATTTTCGGACCGCCTCTGGTCGTGGGTCAAAAATCCATTCAAGCCCGCTCTTCCAGCCACCACATCATAGACTGTGAATTGCCGTGGCGGATGCGGCGATTGCAAAGCCTCACCGCCAACGTTGTCAGGGGTAGATTCGTTCGGAGGAGCATTTTCACTGGTGTCTGCCATATTAGCCCCGTCACCGTTTGTGACAATGGCAATGGTGGCCAAAGTGGAACTTTGCGCTATTCATCGCTGGACCTTCCAACTGGGACGATCGGAATTCCTAAAGGAATTAGATTCCGATGAAAACTGTTTTGAGAATTGACGCTGGGATGGCTGTAGGGTTGAGACTCGGATGGTTGTGTGGTTGGACAACCGACTAGCAAGACAGTTGATGTGGTTTCGAAAATAGGTTCCTGACTGGGTTAATTATTACTGTACTACGGCGCCGCGGAGATATCGTGACCCGGCTCACTTACCCTCGGCTCACCTTCTGCTTTAATGCGGACACTAGTTATTCTTCAGGACTACCAACAGTGAGAGCCAAAAGCCTTCGTGAGCCTTATCGTTGGTCCTGTTGACATTATGATGGTTCAAAGAACAGATATTCAGCAGCTATTCTCCAGATTGATGTCTCCGATACTGCAATTTCCTCGCAGAAGTTCTGTATGGAGCTCATCATAGCCCCGAAGAGCTGGTCAGAGCCCATCAGAAAGCAGGCTTGATCTATAGTCCTGTTATTCTATCAGGTTTGAGACCGTGCCACAGGCGCTCAAGAAGGTCTGCGTCTCACCCATCATGCGAGGGTGATGGATAATCGTCAACCTCTGCAGGTAGAGAGACCACAACGAACGCAAGGCGTAGAGTGACTTTGAGCATCTTGAGGGCACAACTGACGAAAGCGCGGTATCCTGATCACTGTTCAGGGTGATACTGGTGCCGGAACCCTGTGACCACGAGGGTGTGTCAGTAGACTACGTGAACCTACTGTACTTGATGACTTTACTGACACGAAGACCCCGAACAGAAACAGCAGATCATCACTAGCTCACTTTTCGCGAGGCTATGGGAGACATATCCTAGCTTTGCGGTGTCGAGAGGATCTGCGCTATGAGTCAAGAACTCACCGACCTCCTAATATATGACCGAGATCCGTACAACGATCAACATGACGCTCTATATACACTCTCTTAGGCACAACGTTGAAGGGCGTGCACGGTACCTCGCAGTCTCCAGCACTGTTCTCAAGCCCGGAGCCTGTGGCTCTTTCGTCGACAATAAAGACTGAAAACAATTGTTCACTTCTCTGATGCTGCTGAAATCAGTGCCGGCGGTTCTCAGGATGCTAGGACCTTCTCTCAGAGGCAGCCTCAAAGCCGGCAACCGAGTCTCCGAGGAACCGGCGGTAACGTTACTCATCACAAACTCACACCGGGTGCATGTGTAAAGGCCAAGAGCTGGCTTACCAAAAATGCTGATTCGGTCATGAGGAAGGAAAAGACGGCAACCACGACGAAAAAGGAGATTTAAGCAATAACACATACCTATAAAGCGCAACATCGTGCAATGGCACTCTTGCGAACGGAAAGTTGTCGGTTCTCTTCTCTGTCAACGTTGACCTATTCAGCATTGGAAAAGTCGCGTTCGCATCCGACTAGAGGAATAGGAGCAAGGCGCAAGTCTGGAAGGTTGCACAGCCAGGACGCCCGTCAGCTTGTCGATAGGGCTCCGAGCTTGATACTGACCAAAACTTTCGCAGACTGCGGAAGATGACAGCATTTCCGTTTTCATGTGTGGATGGTGCTACAATCTGCAAGCATGGATCGCCAAGATAACTACCATGAAAGAGCATCAGCGGCAATTGCTTGGGCAGCTGGACGAAAATTGACCACTCGAATTTGTCATTCCCGTAGACGAGGAGAAGGAGGAAGTTGTCCAGCTCACGCTGGAGAAGAGAGTACAGTCTGAGTTGGACCGACGCGGCTGCTATGAACGCCCTCGACGTCACCGACAAAAAGAGACGGGGCAAATTGACGTATCAGTTTGCAGTTCGTACTGGAGCTCCAAGCACACGGGTGGGCAAGCAAGCATCCGCCATTGTCTTGCCCCTCTGTCTCGAGCTGCTGAACTAACAAATTGCAGAACAAGGTCATGGACTGGTGTGCTCGATCCTATAGCATATCTCAGGGTTTCGTTATTGTACATACCGATCATACCAGGACATGGAATTCTGCGAAGCAACAATACTGTCACCTTGCGGCTGAACAGCGAATTCTCCCCTTCGAAAAAGCAACCAATGACTTTCACCGTCTAGCCGCCGATTAAAACGCCCCCCGGGTGTCCTGTCGTGAAGAGTCTCCACATGGCCCGTTCAGCCTGATCGCCGGCGGAAGTGACTCTCGTCAGTGACGGACAGAACGAGTTTATTACACAAACTATTACCGAGTACTCGGTGTCAATCGGAGGATTGAGCTCACAGATATTGCCAGGACTCATATTCTATTGTTAGCATGTCGGACAGTACGAGTAGACAAGGGTGCCCCCACTCAACCCGACAAATCTTGTCCTTTGGTACATCTACATGACTGCATTGGGC
>WJFF01000032.1:98592-113563 GCA_011800825.1 Fonsecaea pugnacius | reverse complement strand
TCTCGGCAGAGGCCCCAACAAGTCAAGTTTTTTTCCAGATCATACGAGGGTACGGACTTCCATATAGCCTTGCCACCTTTGTAGAAACTGTGTGTTTGTATTTATTCCACTTTGGTAGACAGTACCCATCTTGCCATCCTTGCTAGCGTTGCGAATCCTTTTGGGTCGGGGCACTGGTGGGGAAGGACATCGCAATACACTTTGAGCTAAGCCAAAAAATGGTCGCTAAGTGCCACCGCGCCAGCCGGTTGGGCTCTAACCTGAATAGGTCACTAGGTCACGCTAATCAGGTCACATATGAGTACTTCGTATGAGTACAAGTGCAAACTATGGGTCCCATGTGTCCAGGCATGTCAAGTCACCACTCGTAGGTATGTTTGTACTCGTATCTGAGGACTTATCAATTTAGTTGACTCTGGCACCAGTGGTTAGGGAGAGGACACCCTTTGCTACTTTGATCAGAGTCAAGACACGACACATCATAGGCCAGACATGTTTAGCACAGTGTTTTCACTCTCGAGAGTAATATCAGGATGTACTCGGTACAGCGTAACTACACCTGACTAAAAATCCAGTGTTACAAAAACTCCGACAATACCGTTAAAGATTCTCGAGACCCGGGCACTGCTGGGCAGCCTGGGCTACCACTCTTCCGCCCACACCGCTCGAAGCCCGTCGGCAATCTGCACGGTGCGGCGACCCGATTGCCTCTGACACTCTTCGAGCAGCTCAAGAGTGCGACGCCGCTCCTGAATACCCTCAGTCACCAGACCTGCAATGTACAGACACTGGGTCGAAGTGAAGCTGAAGGGATCGGTAGTCCCGGAGTTGGCGATGAGCAGGATCTGTTCACGCGACCGGTTGATCAGCCGTCGGACCGATAGTGATTCGGCGGTGGCGGTGAAGATTCCGCCATGACCCTGCCGTCGAGACGAGGATTGGAGTCCACTGAGCGCCAACAAGATCTGACATGCGTGGTACATTTGAATTCCGACGGCTATTTACTGTGTTAGTAGACCCTGGAGGATGGAAGGTGGTGGCTTCAGGCCTGGATGTGTGCTTACCACAGTGTGGAAACACATACCATATGGATGATATGTCTCTCGCGTGCGGGTGAGCCGTGTAGTCCTCATCCTGCTCTTCTTGTTGCGCCAGGCTCACAAAAAATCGTGTCATCGAAGGGGGAAGCATCTGTTTCCACCGCTCGAGGTCACCTAGGATCTTGTCCCTTTTTCTTTGTCTTGTGCTCATCTCGTCCGAGCTCTCCACATTCTCTCGATACTGAACCTCACTGCAAAAGCTGACGCATCGTCCAAGCAGGAACAAGGCACGGTTTGCAATTTCCTCGTGAGATAAGTCTTCGAAAGAGTGCACCGCACGTGGCTCCCAGTAGCTTTCGTCCAAGAACATGCGTCGTCCAGCATGCAACGCTGCCCATGAATCCGATCTGAACCACGTCCAAAAAACTGACCCCTTGATCCCAGGCGAGTCTCCATTGACTCGCCACAGTTGAAGGAGAGAGGCGATACCCCGGAGGTGGGAACTAAAACTTTCCCCCATCATATCCAGCATCTCGTAGCTATGTAGAGAGTGAAATCAGCACACCATGCTTTCGCCTTTACTATCGGGAACAAGTCAAAAGAGCAATTTGAAATCATACCCGGAGAGCATTATGCTGGATGCCAGAATTTTGTCACTACAAGCTGAATCTGCCTCCATTAATAGAGTGCTGAAAGCCTTGAGTGCCTTCTGATAATACTCGACAGCGACGTCCTCGGTAATCTGGGCCTCAGCACCTGCTCTTGTCAATGCCAACTGCTTCCCCGCAATGGCAAGACAAGAGAACAAGACTGCTGGGCACTCCAGAGCGAATATAGGGACAATAGTCGAATATGGATTTTCCGAGGAGAATGCATCGATCTGGTAGAGAGTGTTAGCTCATGCACAAGTGACTGTAAGGGGGCCCGCGTCTGCATACCCATCCTGCGACTCGTTCCACGAAATGTCGGAGGATAAATAGGTCCATCTCTGTTAGATATAGGGGAATATTCGATCCAACCTCCTCGAAAGGAGGCGAGCTCTTGTTTACGCTTTTTGTAGATTGACGGTCGGAGATAATGCTGTGTCCAAGACCAGAGAGCTGACCATGCCTCGAATATAGTCCGCTCGGGGAACGAGGTATGCCTGCGGGGTGTCCATTGATAGGGATGGAGTCCGACACGGTCGTCAATGGCGACGGTTGAGACGAGCTGTGGCTTGAGTTCCTCTCCTGACGATTCGGCGAGAACAACCCAGCATGTCTCCCGCCTGGCCTTGGGAAGGAAGGACTTGCTGTATTCGAAGTCCTTCTTCGCCGAGATTCGTCGCCATTGTGGTCCAAGTCTCTGAAAACACTGTGATGGGAAGCCTGGAACAAGTCGTACGAGAAAGACTGTTCACTGAGATATTGGGCAAGGACGGGTCCAAAGGAGGCGGGCGTCGTGATAGTCTCAGCCTTGTCAATGGTTGACGGTCCCAGGAACGGCGAAGTCACCCTGGAATGGACCGCGGTATCGGTCCCGATACTCGACCCCCTGGCATCGCTGGATCGACTCGTGTTATCGGCCTGGTCAGAGCTCGGGCCTCTTCGATCGCGCGGCTTGGCTTCATACAAGCATGGCCGATTCTTCTTCGCACAGTTGCCGCAAATTGGCTTGCGTTCGTCGCACTTGACGTGCCGCGTGCGGCATGTGCGGCTGCAGATTCACCATTCTCTGGATCAGTAACAGGACGTTGTCATCCTTGCAGCGGTAAACCAACAGTAATAGCCTGAACAGGGGTTTTGAGGCACATACCAGCCTGTCGTTACGCGAAGGCGCGTAGTAGTATGCCGAGGGCTCTCGTGACCGGGCATAGTGTCGAGGAACTGTCTGTACGACCTACCTGCAACCTGCGTCTCGAGCCTCGTTGCGAGATATTGGAATATTGAGGGTCCCGAGATATAGACCAGGGGTCCCAGTCTCCCATCTCTTCCCCGGTACTTCGGCAAGCGTTATCAATGTCGAACACATTGGCGCCGAGCTTCCCAAGTGGGAACTGGGCTGAAGGGTGGCGGATTAGCCCGACACCTTGTGGAAGTGGTACTTCCTGTGTCGTATCTTATCTTCTGCACGTGGAGGTGCCTATCTCCTATATTCCCCTTCCTATCTCTGGGGTTGGGGTTGGATCCGAACCTTGATATTCACTGATGGAGCCCTCCGGATGTCTAGTTTGGGGTTGCGCCACGAGCGGTTGCGGGAGCTAAATTGCTCGTCTAGCTTTCTTGATAACGAGCAGTGGCGTCGAAGAAATAATAATAACCCCGCGGTCTCCGTATACGGTTGGTCGGCAATTCCGAAGAGTGTTAATTGGTATCATAGTACTTGGCTTTGGTACTAAGACTATTCGGCACCTCGTGTATTCCGATTTCTCTAAAAGCCAAACCATACAAAAGTCGCCAAAATATCTATATGTGTTCTAATCCAGCCTAGTGAGACAGGTAGATAGTGTTGCTGCCAGCAACAGCACGTTCCAATGCTCGCAAGGCTTGGAGTCATCACCCGCGACGCGAGTCTTTGCCTTCTATCTCATTGGGACCAGGTTTCCTTTAGATTTGACAGCGAGGAAATCTGTTCCCAGGCCTGGGGCTTCACTGCTTCAGTCCGCCACTAGCCTCCGGCAACAGTATTGCTGTTATCAAGGCAGCTGAACGCAGAGCCAACCTGTCCGGCGCGGTATTGATCGATAATGCTCACCACGTTGGCGTACGTCCCACCGATGGTGATCAAGCACCCGAGCAGGAAAATCCCGACGTGCAGATAATACATGAATATCTTCACCGGGGTACCCTTTCGCGCACCTTCGTTCAGGACCATCCATAGAATGGCGGGGATGCAGACACCTAGATACCCAAAGCCCAGGGCTCCGATCAGCGAGACCAGACTGCCGTAGAACGGAATGGCCTCGCACAGAATCCAGCCGAGCAGGCCCGTTCCGTATGTGCACGACAACCACACAGCCCAGTGCGTCTTTGTGTTTTGGGTCAAGTGATGGGTGTTTCGCAAGATGCGGACGAAAATGCTCTTTCCTGCCACGTGCACGCAAATCATGGTGCCGGCAATCAGGCCCGGGATCGAAATGGCGTATGAGATGATCTTGATGGTCGGACCGGCCGAGCCCAAGGCCGGAGAGGAAACCCATTTGCCGCAATAGGCATATACGGTCATTGCCAGGGCCAGATAGGACGAAGTGATCCAGGCCATGGTGACATACACACTCTTGAAGTAGTCCTGCGGTCTTCGCATCTCCGATATCACGGGAACGAACCCGGAGGTGTTGGCCGAAGAGGAGAAGATGGCCAGTGAAGCCGACCATGCGGTGGCAAACGTTGCACCGACGGGAGGCGCGGCCGAGAAGCCAAGGTCGAAGTCTCCTGTCTGGGGCGCAGCCGCCGGGCGATCACGTATTGTGACGGCAATGACCACGATCATGATGGCCGCGACAATGGAGATGAACCCGACCCATGTGATCCAGCCAAGATTGTGAATCTTTCTGATGCTAGCAACCGAGGCCACGATAATGTAGGCAACGAAGCCGAATGTGATAGTGCAAGTGCCGTGCTTCGAGACGGCGTTAAGGGCGATGGAGAAACCGAGTGTCGAGACGCCCGCACAAAGGATCCAGGTGAAGAGATAGACAAATTCTGTGATCTCTTTCACAACCCAGGCGTTTTTCTTCGTGAGGCCCATCTTCAGGGAAGCGATGTATGCACTGTCTGCAATGGTGTGGACCGAGGGGTACTTGAGCTTGAATTGACCCTGGAGGACGGCGCAGTATGTGTTGAGCAGGCCCCAGAACACAATGAAGATGCCTCCTGCAACGGCACCGAGATTGTAGAGCGCAGCAGGAATGGAGAGCACGCCCGCAGCAAAGGTCATCTTGAGGAAGAACATGGACGCTCTGATCCAACCGACTGTTCGGAAGTTGACACCACCTTGCCCGGTGACAAAGACTTCGGCCTCGTCGACACTTCCATATCTGGACCTTTCATCCTCTGGGGTCGCCGGTGTGGCTGTAGCCTCGACGTCGGGCTTTTTCTCTGTGATTGTAGTGTCCATCTTTCTCCCGAGATGGAGAAATACCTGGGTACCAGGGTAATTGAGCAGTGACTTGTTTGAAAACAGAGGGGTTGACTGAGGGATGGATTGGCGAAATTCCCAAAGATCCAGGTGTCAAAGGGACGTTGATATATACTTCATCAGGAATGACTATCTCTTCTATCTTCCCATCTTTGTCAGGGCACGACTTACCACGTTTCCCGCCTGAGAGATACCGGTCCGGCCAGCCAACCCCCTCCGCGAGTCAGTCTCGTCTCTCTTCCCGGTGGATACCAGGAGGAATCTCTTATCAGGACCTTGGCGACTTGTGCCAAAGGTAAAATGTACTTCTGTGCCATGTGTTTTGGGACGACAGGTTCCTGTCTATCACGCTTGCCTTCCGCGAAAGGCAACGATGGGCGAAGTCGCGGCATATCGTAAACTCTCCCTGGAGATAGAGGGAGGCGACTATTGCCATTGTCAGCAAACAAACCAGATATCGCCTATACACAATCCGTGACAAACTTCGGCTGTATCACGTGTGAGGCTTCTCGAGCCGCTATTTCTCGAGACGAGGTCGGGTATCTCCACTTTCGCTATCTCTGGTTTTCGTCGCGAAGTGCTTCGGCTATCCATTTCAGGATGCTATTGGACAGTCGTATCCAACGGCTCCACGGACGGTATCTCCGACCTTTTATCAAGCAAGAGTCGGTTCAGTCAAGACTGCGCTCGTAGATGGCTCGAAAGACTATCGCAACCTCCTCGATGCGCCTTGGCGATGGATCCCAATGCCCGGAAGTCGGCACGGTCTAGGATAGGATTCCTTCGAATCTGGAAGGTCAATGCCAGTCAGAGAAATGACCATAAGAAGTAGCTGGTAAGTCTGCAAGCGAAGGACAAAAGATCCTTGACATATGTCTCGAAGCACTGCATGTGAAGTGCATACCACTTGAACTCCATTAACTCATCCAGAGAACTGCAAGGATGGCAATAGCATCATTGGGAAAGTAAGTCGCCATTCCATGTAAACCTCGATATCGAAGCCATATGCAACCCAGTGGGCGACACTTTCTAATGGCAACAGAGGAACAAAGCTCGACGCTGCTGAAGTTCGAGCGCTCGTCAAAGCCGCCGGGTTGTCAATACCCGATAGTGTAATTGAAGACTGGCAGGTTCTTCTGGGATCTTTTGAGGACTGTGCACAGCTCGTCTTCGAGGAAGACGACAGTCTCCCGATCCCAGATCCAGATCGGTATGTCCGCACGGACATCCAGATTCCCGAGAACAACGAGAAAGGCGGTTGGGCAACGCGATGCTCGGTCAAGAGTACCGCTCCCACGAGTACTCTGCTGGCCGGACGCACAGTGGCAGTCAAGGACAACACTGCCGTTGCCGGCGTGAGATGTACCAACGGTCTCCCGCCTATTAACGGAGAGTGGATCCCCAAGTATGATGCCACTATTGTGACCAGAGTTCTGGATGCTGGCGGCATAGTCACGGGCAAATCTGGTAAGTATTGAAGTCACATATCAGCGTCCGTTTGTGTGAAAGAAGTTCTGAATGACTGACCTCGGAGATCCTCAGCATGTGAGAACGCGTGTATGGAACCCATCTCCAATACGTCGTACACCGGCGTCGTCCATAACCCCTATGCAGATGGTTATACGTGTGGAGGTTCGAGCAGTGGATCAGGACGGTTGGTCGCCATCGGCGCTGCAGATATGGCCTTGGGCGGCGACCAGGGCGGGTATGCTTCGATCCTCCAGCCTTGCGGCAGCCCTTGTGAAGGTGACGTTGCGATTAACGACTGTGGCGTGCAGGTCCATCCGTATTCCAGCAGCATTCTGTGGCATCGTAGGACACAAACCGACTTGGGGTCTGGTTCCGTATACGGGCATCCTTGGGCTCCAATCTGTCATCGACCACGCCGGTCCCATGACGGCAACTGTTCGCGACTGCGCGCGGCTGCTTGAAGCCATAGCTGGCCCGGATGGCATTGATGACCGACAACCCTTTTTCATGGCTCCCGAATCCTTGCGTTATTCGAGCGCATTGGACGAATTTCTCGCTGCAGGAGCCGCAAAGCCCCGAGACCAAATCCTCAAGGGTCTCAAGGTTGGAGTTCTCAAGGAAGGCTTCGCCAGCAAACAGATGGACCCGAACGTCGCCAAAGCGTGTCACTCGGCCATCTCAGATCTCAAAGAATTGGGGGCCGAAGTGGTCGAAGTCTCGGTCCCGACCCACGACCACATCAGCGTCATATGGATGTGCGCCCTGCCACTGCGAGGGGCTCGGGAAGCGCTGCTCGGAGACACGACGGGGCGCAAGAACCTTGAATTGACGGATCGCGTTGCTCCTGTTGCTCCGGCCATGGGCCCGAGTGAGAAGGCGTTTCTCTCGCAAGAGTTCTTCGACGCCCTGGGCCCTGGCGCCCAGAACCTCTACATGCGGTACCTGTACGTCAACAACAAATACGGCGCGAGCTTGCACGCCAAATGCACCAATCTGCTGGCAAAAGCGGCACAGGCATACGACGCCGTCCTCGCCTCTGTCGACGTGTTGGTGATGCCCACTATACCGATGCCGGCATTGCCTTTCCCCGGGGGAGCCAGCAACCCCACTGGACGCTTCCCCGGCGGACCTCTCGAGAGCCTCTCCTATCCGCTGGGCGTGCTCAGCAACACGGCACAGTTCAATTCCACCGGTCACCCGGCCATTTCAGTGCCTGTAGGATTTGTGCCCGCGCCAGATAACCCAGACGTGAAGCTGCCGGCTGGGCTCCAGATTGTCGGGAAGCGCTTCGAGGATTTGACCTGTCTCAAGGTGGCGGCCGTGTGGGAGGAGAACAAGGACTGGAAGTCGCTGCTGTTTGCGTAGGAGGGCACAAGGAAATGGACAAAACTTGTCATAGAATAGGAAACATGGATACTGTATGTCACAAATATTCGAAAGGTTTCATGGTACGATGCCACCTATCTCGGGCATCTTCTCCATCCAATCATGGTGATAACTTTTGTTCGCCCGGGCATATTGTGGATTTCGGTGGAGGAATCATCCTCTCCGGTCACCTGGTTGCCCTACAAGGCTGAGCCAGCCGCCCCTGGGAAAGGGGACCAATGCGTCAAAAATGCACGGCCCACACCGGGGCTACCCAGGCTTCTGACCAATGGTTGTATAATAGGTGGTGTAGTAGACCCTGCCCTCTCTGATGTCTTGGAGGGTCTGGTCCACAGCTCTGCCAAACAGATCCGACACTTCCTTTGGTGCTCTGGCCCTCAAGCCCTCGTGGATATCTGTCAAGGCCCATATGGCATTGTCGGTGTCCTGCCTCGAAAGCCACGGTATGGGAGGCACGTCGATGTGACAGAGGTTGACTAGTCCGTGGCGCTGGAGCTCGGTTGCAAGATGCCGTAGCCACTCTGTGTGGGAGAACAGACTGGTC
Organism: Fonsecaea pugnacius; assembly: GCA_011800825.1. Lineage (NCBI taxonomy): Eukaryota > Fungi > Ascomycota > Eurotiomycetes > Chaetothyriales > Herpotrichiellaceae > Fonsecaea > Fonsecaea pugnacius. The sequence continues at coordinate 105,007 of WJFF01000032.1, read as the reverse complement.
AAAGGCGCCGTGATAGCTGGGGGATCTCGAAACGTGCTAGGATATCTCAGTGGGTCGCTCATGGCTCGGAGAACCGGTACGGTGGCGTCAATCCACTGAATGAACCCGCCTGGTTTCAACAGTCTGACGATATTGTGCATGACCCAGTCCTTGTCCTGGAAGTAGACCGCTGCCATGATCAGCCGGACATGGACAACGTCGAACCGGCCCACGTATCTGTCAGGCATGGGCTGGAATATGTCATGGATCTCCAGCGCCACATTCTGCGGGAGCGTGAACTGCGGCGGAAACTGTTGCGGGGATATATCGATGCCAGTTATTCGCGCTTGTGGATAATTCACAGCCATCTCGAGAGACCAGATGGCATTGCCACAAGCGACATCGGCAATCTCGAGCCTTTGTAGGCCCCGAACCCGGGCTGCAATGTCTGGGTGAAGCAGCCATCCCAGCCTCCTCAATATCAGATAGTGTTGAGCGGTCAGTCTGCCAGATGCCACTGTGTCGCGGGACATGATGTATGGGTCTCGGTGCGCTGCTGTATCTGCCGCCATATCTTCACCTCGAGAACTGCGCTCGCGCTCTGCGACCAGATCCGATGAGAGGGTCAAAAGTTCAAGTAGCGCCGCCCTCAACAGCAATTATGCAAAGAGCCTGTCGTAAAAAGCGTATTTCATACTTGAACTGTTAGATAGGACCGAGAGTCCGGGTCAAGTTCAATAGGCCAGTCGCGACAGCGCAGGGATGAAAAATTGTATCATGCTTGACCTGCGTCTTGAGCACAGTTCTTCAACTTGGATCTCCTGAGTCTTTCGGGAGAGTCCAAATCTTGAGCTAAACTGGCCCCGCGACCTAGAGAAAAATCCATGCGAGGAGCCGACGTAACTTGAGGCACTGAGGATTACAATGCTATACCATGAAAGGAAATGAGAAGCGATGATTGGCACAGGAAGCGGTCTTTGCAGTAGACGGGCCTCAGTCAAGAGGATGCCCTTCCATCGCATGAGACCATGGGGTCGATCTTTGATCGAATCACAGTCTCGGGGGCTCGCAACACAGCGTGACGGATATCGTTTGTCTTCGGGGAGCGGGAAGTTTGATTTGTGGGTGTGCCTCATCGTCCTATCACGCAGCATGTTAAAGCGATGCCCTGGATGGCCTGAAAGGCAGCTTCCACAAAGCAGGGAGGAGGGCTTTGCGAGTTTCTGTAATCAATCTTGGTGTGGCTCGCCAAGCTGGTCCTTCCGACGGGACTTTAGACGTGGCCAGGAAAATTTGATGTAAGGCCACCCGCTAACAGAGCAGGAGCCCCGTATTCCCTTCAAGTTGTGCTCAACGTCAATGGATATAAGAGTTGGGAGGGTAATACCGACAGTTTTTAGTGTAGCGGATCGGCTTGAAAGGTTACGTGGGCGAAAATGATGAGCGTGATCTTGAGGGCAGGAGGACCCTTACTGTTAGCGACCCGATGTCTTTCATTTGGTGCCACGTCCTGTATATCAGGCTTTCAGGCCGCTTTGTGAAGCAGAGACGGAGAGCAATTCGTAAGAAGTGATGGCTCTGTACCAGGTTGTGAGGAAGTATGATCGACGTCGACCTTCTCTCTTTGCCATTCATCCTTTTTAGCATATTCAGGGCCGGCAATGTCAATCTTCAAAGCACAGCCGCGCGGCCCGATTGTTCGATACCGCAGAGTTGGACTGTGAGCTCCAGAAACTGAAAATCTCTGGCTGAAACGATTCCATGTTCAGAATGGTATCGAAACGCTTCTTGCTCATTTTCTTCTGCAACGACTATTGGCACTCCGGGGTAGGGAGAAATTCAAAATATAAGGGTCGTCCAGGGCACCGCCAACCAGCACAAACTCTCGACCATACGGAAGGGGAAAGAAAAAGATTCCTGGATGCTGAGTTTATGAAGGTCTCAATGCTCTGTTGTCTCGACGGAGTTACGTAGTTGGAGGTATAGTACCGAGCCACTAGATATTGTGTGTGTGAAGATCTTCCGTGAGATAGAAGGGCCTGCAGCGATAGAGATCAGCAGTAACTCAGTTGGAAGGGTGGTCGACTTGCGGATCATGTACACTCAGCTACACCGATCACAGATGTAACTTTCACGTTCTTCATCAATCTCCATGGGCGATTCTAGACGTCGCCTGGCAGTTGCTCTCACAGCTCAATCTGGTCAAAGCTTTCCACGACCTCGAATTCGCCTCTCTCTGTGTCAGACAGCGGCACGTTTCCTGGTCTGTCTACCACAGCTGCCTTCATGCCCGCTTGGATCGCAGCACGCACCTCATTGACATTATCACTCAAGAACAATATCTCGCCGGGATCTCTGCCAAGCTCCGTAGCAATCTTTACGTAGCTGCTAGCTTCTTGTTTGAGGCCCGCGTTCGTCGTATCGAACCACGCTTTGATGACGTCTCGCTTGTCCAAAACAGCCTTGGGGTCGTCGGGCGAAGAAGGGTCTTTGATGTGTTGGAACAGAAGCTTCTGCGCGAAGATTGACCCGCTACTGTAGATAGATATCTCCTTGGCGACGTTACTATTACCAGAAGTGGTAGAGGATGACCAAGTCTCCAGAGAACTTAGCACATCAGGGTAGACAGGCGTCGAGTAAACATGTGTCTTGTATCCATTCTCCCACAGATAGCCTATTCCAACTCAGTGTTGGCTTCTCGTGAGCAAGGAGGAGCATGGGACGAGGGTGTCAGGTCGCCGGGAAGAATACCGTTTACCTTGCAGATTCTTCAAATAAGCAATCTTTACATCTCGCTCAGTGAGGTCTTTGACGTGAGCTTCGAATGCCTCGGGCGATGAAGTTGCTGATTCAGGGAACGCTTCACGGTAGGAGATGAAATCCGGGTCATCCCACTTCGACGCGAGAACATCAGGAAGCGCTTTCAGGGCATATGGAAACTTTTTTGATTTGCGTGAGTGAGTGTTGGAATTGCTTGTTCATAACCTCGAATTTGAAAAACGCAGCTGAATGCATACGTGCTGGTGGCTTCTTACCAAAGTATCTTTCACGAACGTGATTGGGCAAACGGTGCCCTCTGATCGGGTTTTGCTGTTAGCCAATGTGCCATGCCACACTCTTATTGCGCCATGTTCGAGCATCTGCCTACCTATATCTAGTAGAACAACCTCTATACCCTTGAAAGCTTTGACTGGCTTTTTGACGGCCTGTTTCCGCTTTCGGGCGATTTTGGCGGGACGCCCTTCGGCAGCTTTTGCAACGGGGCTGCGGGACCGCCTTTTGGTTGAGCGGGTAGAGACCATTGTTTCAGTCTATTTAAATATGGCTTAAAGACAGGACCTTTATTGACGAATGTAGAGCTCCATTTCCCATCAAGAAAACGTTTGACGACAGTGAAAGGAACTTGTTGTCCTACTTTTTAAGCTCGGAGCTGATGTCTCTGTCGGCGACGGGGAAACTTTTCGCCTGACCTTCCTTCAGTCGCCATCTTAGTACTTTTTACAAGGTTCTTTGCCAAGGCTCTAGTGGATCCTTCCGACACCTTGTGGGTCTCATCAGTATCTTAGTCTCGGCCACCGTTAGCGAGGGCATGGCATTCAAATATGACACAACACGCAAAAGTACCGACTTCTCTACTGGGACCCGTGTCCGACCTACTCACCGCCCCCCGTCGCACTGAACTTGTACGCTGTCTCCTTTCCACGAGTGAAGACCCACTCGACCCTCCAAATCCACGGAACAGACGGCACTGCGCCTTGGTTATGGACTGGATGCTATGGCGGTGGCTCCATTATCGGCCACGGATCCTTCAGGTACAGGGTAACTGTCGGGTCATGGACCGATGAAGGAATGCATCAAGGGATAGTCTGGATCTCAGCACTTTGTACTCCGTACTAACAGGATCTGGGCGATTAGTTATACGATCTAACATATACCAGATCATGAGTCAAAAGAGTTCGAACAGGAGACAGGTACCACAGGTTGATGAGTTCATCCCATAATAAAACTAGTCAGCCTCAATTTCTCAGACGAAGAACATTGCATACAAAGTTACCTGCTCTGTTAGACGTGGAGGTCTCGAGCGACTAAAGCAAAGAAAGATCCCTCTCCCTCGATGATATTACTCCAGGATTTCTTGTTTGTTGAAAAGATCGTGAGACTGCCTCTTGGTAACCTGGTTACTTATAGGTGAAGTATACTTAACGACCCTGATTTCGTTGCCACACTTGACATGTTGTATCCGCAATCCACGCATCTGATTATTTGAACACGTCTCACCAAGCATTGCCGTTAACCTAAACTCAGTCCGTCTGGCGTCGAAGCAGGTATCTACACAACAACCGGCCTGGTGACCGCTCGTCATGGGATGCAACGCTTGTGTCTTCCCATCAGATAGAGGCATTTAGATAGCCCTTGATTTTGTGGATTTCCGCTGGCCGCCTGCCTCTGGTATCTCTGATTTTTGGGTCGGCGCCATGTGAGAGAAGCAATTGAACCAGCCTGTGGTTACCAACCATGTAGGCAACGTGTAGCGGTGTTCCGACCCCGGTGACGGAGTCAACATACGCTTGAGGTTGCCCTTCGAACTCGATGGTATTGGGCGACGCACCACTTTTTAAAAGGAGCTCAATAATCCCTTCTTCGCGATTGTTCCAGACAGCAGAATGTAGAGGGTAGCCATATTGGACTGATGCACCAAGCTCGAGAAGCAGTTTGATGGTCTCAAGAGAAGCACACTGAACAGCGATGGTGAAAGGTGTAAGGCCAAACATAGTGGGAGCGTTAGGATCGGCACCATGTTCGACAAGCCAGCGGACGAGCTCTAAATCAGAAAAGGCATCACTACTTGAAGTCAGATAACTGTTGGATTTGATTATGGGGGAGAACCAACCGCCAAAATGGAGAATACTCCTTTTGGTAGGCGGCGTTAATATTAAAACCCGCGTTCAACATGAGCTCGAGGATCGGGTACGAGAGGTTCTTTACCGCAGTGCAGAAGTCGAAAGGGGAAGGCTTGACGCCTTTCGATAGGAGGAGAGATACGATCCACAGATAGTCCTTCTCCACTGCAGTGCGCATTGCGTAGAATTTATCCTGGACCGTGAAATCATGGATGTCGCTGGCCGCAGGCTGGTTTAGGAGGCTTTTGACTTTCTCAACATCACCAGAGGCAACTGCTTCAGTCAGGGGGGTTGGCTGGGCAGAGCACATTACTTCGAGCGTACCGAGAGCACCATCGCAAAGAATTGGGAGGATGAATCAAGTATAGAAACAGGGGGAAGGGAGAGATGATGTATTACTTGGAGCGAGTTGGCGGGCTAAAGGCCCCGGCTCGGTTTAGCGTCCACTTTAGCCCCTATTGATAGGGTTCTCCACGAAGTTTATATACACCTGAACACGAAATGAATAGAGGCCGGAAAGAGCAAATTATTGCGAAACCACTCATATTACAGAGGATATAGGCAGTTCCCATCAGCAAAAGGATAAGAAACTTGTCAAATCTAGATTAGCTCCTTGTCGCACTCCCACGCTTTCCCGTCTTATCGCTATCGACATCATTCTAAGTCGGTCGGATCCAGTACAGTTAATAGAAAAGACCAACGATCACAGCCGACACAAGAAGAATGCCCATTCCGAATGGACGAAGGGGCGATCCCGACGAGCCACCTGCCGTCGCAGAAGCGAGGGTGCCAGTGCCGCTTTCCGACATGGTTGATGATTGCGTCGTCGTGCTCGGCAGCGACGTAGGTGTTGTTGTTGGGGCGGAACTGCTCGGAGTGGTGGATGGTGACGTCGACGTCGAGACGATATCGCTTCCCGTCTCCACGGGAACAACTGTCAAAGTGACACTGTTCGGGACAGTGATCTGGCTGGGGGAAGGTGAGTCTAGCGTCAAGGTTGCCGTAATGGTCGTTGTTCGGATCGTTGGTGATGTGGTGACCTATTTTCTCTGTATCAGCATGGCGAACGTCCCTCGATTAAAACGGGATTTAGAGCAAAGAGTGCTAACAAACCTGAGAAATTGAGGAGGTATTGCTGGTGGTGCTGGTGACTGCAGTGGCCGTCTCACTGATACTCAAAGTCCCCGTCTCTCCGCAAGTCCAAACCATTCCCTGTGGAATGCCTGACGACGATGACTTGGAACTCACACCGCCAACGCCCTGGCCCTGTGCACCAATTACCCAGATTAGATTGCGATCCCACATCTGCACTGTGTCGTCCACGCTGGCATTGCAGAACACATGATCATTGAGACCCAAAATGTCGTCGACAGAGTCCGCGGCCGCGCATGACCCGCTCAAGCAGGCGGTTAGGGTCGTGTGGTACGAGCAGTCTGTGCAGATACACTGTCGGAGCACGGCGCTGGGAGAGTCGTTGTCAACCATAACCACATCGTCATCATTCGTCGTGGCCGTCACCTTGGCAGTGCTAATGA
>WJFF01000032.1:66765-82357 GCA_011800825.1 Fonsecaea pugnacius | reverse complement strand
GACTGGAATATTCAAATCCGGATCATTTACTCTAGGGCTCAAGAAGATATCGAGACCATTAATGACATGTTGGAGTGATATCCAAGTTCCTGGCGCAGGGGGGCAATATACTAATCGAAAGGGGGGTTTCAGACACGAAGAGAAGGAGCAGTAGTTGCGTCGAGAAGATAGATAGAGTATCTGCTATGTGTTGTCTCCTCCTTTTCTCTCCTCTTCTCAGGCCCGAGAGCGCTGCAGCCTGAAACGTCTGCGTCTGCGTCTGCCTCGAAGCGACCCGACCGGCCGTTCAGAGTTCCTAGTCCCTTTCTTCAATTGTGTCTGTTTCACTCCCTTATATTCGTCCTGCTTTTCTTCTTCCTCCTCTTTCTGTCCAGTCCAGGATACCCTTGCGGCGTCCGTCAATGGCCTAGAAAATTGCGAGGGCGTTTGGTGGGCTGCCGACTCCGCCGGGTACGTTCAAGGGGATACTTGTCAAGAGGAACTCGTAGCGGCCGACTTTCTTGCAATGCTCGCCGAGGGCCTTGAGGTCCCACAATTCGCCGATGTTGAGGCCGAAGAGGGAGAGGAAGTATTGATGGAGAACTGTAGAACGCGGGGATATGTTAGCGAAAAGTAGCTTCGCAGGCGGGTGTTCGAGCAAGGCAAATAAGACAGAGTAGCATCACTCCAGGTCAATGTTGGGTGGCGAGAAGTCAAAGGGAATAGGAGCTTACCAAGGTCTGCAATCGTGCCCACCCGGTTTCCTTCTTCCTCGAGCGTAGGAGGGAGCACCTCGAACGCAATCGCGTCTCCCGCAACAGCAGCAAAGTGGTGATTCCATACCCACTTGGCCGACTCTTTGCAGCCTTTGACGCCGACTGCCTTGTGAGTACCTATCATGCGTTCCTGCTCTTCGGCATTGGCAGCCCCTAGGTCTTCTGTGAATCCAGAGCGAATGATCAAGATATCGCCGTGCTTGAATTTCGTGCCTTGGTGAGCGGCCACGGCCTCGAGATCCTGCACCGTGATGGCGTGGGCTTCAAAGCAGCTATACTTGATGCCCTTGGCTTCAGCGTAGGCACGATAGTCGAGGAGAACTCCCCGTCCCACCAATCCACCACGGTCGTGCCAGTGGTTTAACGTGGGGAAGGCCTTTTCAAGGTCAACGTGGCCGAAATCCTGAATCAGCTGCTCCTTCTGCAGATCGGCGCCATTGTAGCCGAGGCCGGTGGGTTGATGGTTGAAATGTACCAGACTGTCCCATTGCGAAGAACATTGCGTATTGAACTCGAGCTCGTCATCGAACCCCGAGAGGTGAAGAGGGCTGTCTTTGAAGGAGAGGACCTTGTGCACCAAGCCCTTTCGACCGAAGCCGGGCTTTTGGATCGCACCAATGGGCCAGTTGAGGGATACCGAGACGCCGTCGCGAGCCTCCTTGAAGGCCTCCTGTACGACTTTCGGGGTCAGAAGGTTTATACAACCAAGGTGATCCTTCTTGCCGTCCTTGTCGAAGAGGCCCCATGCACAGCCGTGGGGCATGCCCTCGACCTTGGGGAGGGAATCGAAGTCTGGAAGGTTAGAGTAGTCGGCCATCTTGGAACGAAAGAACTAGAATGGAGTATTCAGTGTTCAAATGGGATCAGGAAATCTGGGATGGGATTTGTATGTTAGGACGAGAAGAAAAGGATCACACGGTTAAGTATGACTCGCTCGAGTCAGGGCGGGGGGGGATTCTGCAACTCTTTTTATAATGCAATCGGAAGGAGGTCTCCAGCATATCAGATGCTCGTAAAGCTGAGCTGTGCTTTCCACTTGGGACCTCAGAACCGAGTTCCCTTTACCAGGCGCGTCAGAAATGTCGGAGATCAATCCCCATGGAAAGTCTTTCGCCAAAGGAGGGGCAAGTTTGGTGGCACGCTCCAAAACAACCCCCCTTGTTCCCCCTCCAGAAACCTCGGTAAACCAGGAAACGAACTCCATGTGGGGAAAGGATAACTCGAAGCTATGCCTAAAGAGTACTGCGCAACAAGGCTACGCGTGAGCAGGGCATAACAATTGGGGGGCCGCAGGATGAGAGGGTCGTTGGTATATGAGAGGCCAAGAGGTGAAATGGGGAGAAGGATGGAGAAGGCGGGAAATCCTACCAGAACAGCAGCTTGTAAATGGATTGTGACCGAGGTTGATGCTGAGGAAGGTTGCGCGGGTTTAGAAGCCACCGGATAACACCAAACAAGGAATGAAAAAAGGAGAGCCCGAGACGACGGGATGGAGAGTATTTGGTATCTAGAGGTCAGCACAACAGGACTCAAGAACAGAACAGGATATTGCTGCTGCTTTTTGTCTTCCTTGAATCTTTCTTTCAATCACAAAGTCACTATACCAATGCAAGCTGCAAGTCCAGATATTGCCAGTTGCAAACTCCACCCCGTATCTGTTGCAAAGCGAAAACAGAACACAACAAGCCGTACACGTATTCGAGTAACTGTAAATGGAGAGCTGACATGACGCACGGAATCCTAGCCCTTCCCTATCATGCATGTCGTTGCAGCCGCTGCCTCTCACTCAGTCGTCATCTGCATCACCCATGTTCTCATCGTTATCTTCATCGCTATCCCCGGCTTCGATCCATACCAGCCGAGTTCCATTATTGGCAATTTGCCAGACCTAGAATCCATAAGTTAGTAACAAGGAAAAAAACGACGGGAATCAAGTTCACTCACATCCAACAATTCGTACTCCTCCAGAGTTCGGACGAATTGATCACTCGTAAACCCTTTCGCAGTAACCAGCTCCCTGACTCGGCCGAGATTCAGCTCTCCCCTCGCACCCCGACCAACACTCGCCGCTCCCGATTCCCTAATGCCGCGAATCAGGTCGTATATCTTGGAGCTCACAGTCTGATCGCCGTGCGAGCGCTGATCGGTGTACAAACTGGCCTTGGACACCTCGATCAGACGTAGTGCTTCGTCAACGTCCTCATTCACCACCTCGTTGCTGAACCTCAGTCGAGCCAGCGCTTGTGACAAGCGCAAGACGCCCAGCAGAGTACGTGGCGACGTGTGGGTAAACTGCTTCTTAGACCCTTCATCCCGCTTTTGTTGTTGGCGCATGCGAACATACGCCCCCACCATATAATCACTCACGGACTTCGGTACATTGGGTCTGAATGTGCGTGCCTGGGCGATATACTGTCTGACTTCATGAGGCGAGAAGACCACACCTTCCCCTTCGCGTTCCGGGTGCCGATTGTGCATGTGCACGTGGCAGACATGCTGAGCGAGTTCCTCATCTGCTTCCCGGGAGGGTGTGTCGAGGATCAGGAAAAGAATGTCAAATCGAGAAAGCAGGGCAGCAGGGAGGTTGATGTTGTCGACGGGGGAGATCCGGGGGTTGTACCTGCCATAAAGCGGGTTAGCTGCTGCCAGGATCGACGTTCGTGCGTTGAGAGTGGTAGTGATGCCGGCCTTGCTGATCGAAATAGTCTGCTGTTCCATGACTTCGTGGATGGCAGTCCTGTCTCCGTCGTCCATCTTGTCGAATTCGTCGATACAGCAGATCCCATTGTCCGCTAGGACGAGTGCGCCACCTTCCAGAACCATCTCGTCGGTGACAGGGTCACGCATCACCGCAGCGGTTAAACCGACACCACTGGATCCACGGCCAGTCGTATACACACCTCGTGGGGCGACTTTGGTGATATATTTGAGTAACTGCGACTTGGCCACACCAGGATCACCCATCAAGCAGACATTGATATCTCCACGGATGCGCATTCCGTCACCCATTTCCTTGGTCACGCCGCCAATGAGGAGAAGAAGGAGTGCCTTCTTGACATCAAGATGACCGTAGATTTCAGGGGCGATGGAACGAGCGAGGTACTCGTACATGTGTCCAGACGCTTTGTAGGATTCGATCTTTCGGATTATACGCGGATCCGTCCTCAAATCTTGATAGGCCTTTTTGTGTTGTGTGATGTGCTGCGCTTCAAGATAGGTATCCGTCAACAGACCAGCCCGAATAGCTCGGAACCCAGTGTATGGAGTGGGCAAGAAAATGCCGTCAATGTCAACAACATCACCAGGATTTAGCTGTCGCGCTAGACTGCCATTACAGTGGATAGTCAGCGTCCTCGGAATGTGACCAACAGGAACCTGGTCTGCCATCTCTTGGATTTTGACTTCCTGGAATGGTAGGAATTTTGAGGCGCGGGTTGATGGGAATAGCTGACCCTTGGAGTCGTTCTGCTTGCATTCCTCTGACGGGCACATTTGCAACGGGGTGAATTGTTTGGAATACACTGGCTGAAAGATTTCAGAGCCGCAACGATCGCAGGTGTAAGCTTGAATTCGTATGCTGGGCTTAACATCCGACACTCGTGTAGTGATGCCGCGCACAGTGATCAAGTGACCCAGGTGTTCCCCCCGTACTTGTCGCACGGCGAGTGTCTTTTTTGCAACATCGGCACCTGTAGGCGTCACGGGTTTGAAGTTCAGGGTGTATCTTCTGGTCAGTTCTGGCGGAAACGTAGACACTGGAATCGCTGCTTCTGCATCTGCTTCAGCGACAGATGCCACAGTCTCGTTTCGTTTGGCTCTCTGCGCCATGATGATGTCGAGAACATCGTCCTTAAATCTAGCCGCGTGTTAGGGACAAGTATCAAAAAAGCGAGGCACCTGTCATACGATATCTCTTTGCTTGCTTTTGGCATTATCTTGTCCACCGCATCCGCAAATAAATCAACGTAGTGTTTCGTATTGTTTGTAACAGATTCAACGAGTCTCAGGTTGACCTCGTCACTCAAAGATTCTTCAAACTGTATGGCTGTCAGCTGCAGAATGTCGCCGATTCCACCCAAAGCGTACCTCTTTCAAATCGTCCAGCTCAATTACAATGTTTTGTCGCTCTCGGTCTGCAACCTCTTGGAGCATTTCCATGTACTTCCTTTTGGGTCGCCTCCTGGACCGGCTGTCATCTTCGTCTGCAAGGTCATCCATAAAATCATACTCGTCGCTTGTGTGGTCGCCATCGAGGTGCAGGTTATTGATTGCTTCAGTAGCTGAATCTGAAGATGTCTTCAAGGTTTCGAACTTTTCTAGGAAGGTTTGGAAGGCATCGAGTTGCTTCTCGTAGTCGACGAGTGCCTTATGTTGCAGGAGCGCCATTATTGCGTGCGACGGTCGAAAAGCAAGAGGATGTTGGTGTTGGAGCGAGTCGAACAATTAACAATCGACAAGGGGGTTGGGGCAAAGCTGCATTGCGGTCTGCAAAGCGCGACGCGTCGCGCGTTAAGTGCTACTGCGGAGCATAGGATCAACCAGGCCACTTTGGCTTGTGGCAGCCCGATGGGCCAATGGAAGTAATTGATACTGTCTGACACAATTCCAAGCGCCGAATCGACCCATCTTTGAGTGATAAATACCCCGGTCAGACGTTTTGCTCCTCGTTGCCGAGGCTTGATCAGTAGTGGCGATGGCCTCCGTGTCTTCGGAAGGCTATCTCGCAACATCCCAGCTTCATTTCATTTATTTTGTATATCACCATAACACGTTTCTAAACCAAAAACTTCTTGTTATATATTCACTCCTTCACTCGAAGGCGATCTTCGCTACTCATGTCCTTGAGAGTCTGTCTCTACTGACCTTCAACGTCGCTCACCTGATTGATTCGACCTACAAACCTCTGCTTAGCTTTAACAGCAATCCGAGAAAATGCCCCCTCCCGTACGCGCTGAGGTAGCGCTAGTATCCCTCCAAAATTGTCTCGTCAATCTACCTCCGGGATTGATTGCGCTGATCAGTAATACCAATATCGTAAGCTATCCCCTTGGAAAGCTCATATTCTCTCTACTCACATTTGTCCAAGCCAGCGCAAAATGTTGTTGTCGAACTACAATACCGGTCCCAGACTCTTTCCTCTGGCGCCGTCTCCAGTGGAAATACTGCTGGTTTTCAACGATCTGCTTATGTTGGTTGGACTGGCATGCCTAGCCGGACACGACCGGCGTCGCTGCTCAATAACGATCGGGCACGGCCGGGCAGCAGAGAACAGGATGTTCAAACCGTTGAGATTGATGCGACGTTTGCAAAGTTGCTCGGACTTTCAGAAGGCCAGAAGATTGGCATATTGGTTCATCTTGACCCGCCTGTCGCTCACAGCATCAACATCGAGCCGTTGACACCTGCAGACTGGGAAGTTATTGAACTGCATGCCACTTTCCTGGAGTTGAATCTTCTATCTCAGATTCGTGCACTTCCCAATCCTGCATACAGCAGTAAAACCACTGTTCAAGCGGAGCATACCCATCCCTTAACTCTCCATTTATCACCCACTTCAACCGCAAATATTATCGTCACCTCCTTGGTACCGCCTGTGCCAAATACCATCCCGTTCGCGAAAATAGCTCCGGATGCAGAAGTCATTGTTGCCCCCAAGACCCGGCCCAAATCTAATAGGAGTGATAGGCGAGATGCGAGGAGCACGGCAAGCAGGCGAAGCGGCAAAAGTGGTGTCAGCAATGCCCGAAACAGAACAGGTCCCGCAAGGCCTGCGTTATTCATGCGTGCAATCGACCGAACAATGGCAGGCAGCTTTTTCGATGAAGACCAGAACATATCCCAAAACGATGATAAGCTGTGCATCTGGCTCAGCAACGAAATGATTGCATCTGAAAGCCTCAAGGCCGCTACATGGGCAAACGTCACTATTATCAAACCGGCCGGTATGAGGGCTCAATTGGACAGTAGCCAAGTCAACCGACTCAAGGAAGAAGAGAACAGCGAAGTTGGAAGGCCTGCTTCTAAAATAGTGGCCCAAATCCTTCGCTGGTCTACTCCAATCGATGGTAATCACGCAGTCCTGTCGACTTCGCTTTGCCAGATGCTTGGTGCAGAAGGGATGGTCGGACTCATCGTCCGAGTCCAGGCTACTGGGCCTCCCTTACCCCGTTACTCTATCAAAAGATTCCAATTCTATCCGTTTCTGCCCGCAAATTCGAAAAAGAAAGATGGCCTCCAATTTGGCGGAGATTCCAAAGCAGCTAAACAAGCGCTGGCTGACAAGATCCGACTGACTTTTGCTGGGGACGAAGGACTGCTATCTGGGCCAATCACTGATGGAATGGTACTTCCACCCTCTGGAGATTCCTCCTCTGCAGCATCATTTGATGGCGGAATTCTGAGATTTCGGCGCCCTGCCGAGGTCGAAGAAGATCATGATAATTCTTGTTTATGGGTGCTGGGACAAGAGCAAGACCATGAATTTGAGATCAAGACCGAAGTGCCCCGGCCCCTGGAGCTGACGACCATGTTTCCCACCTTCGCGCACGGAATACCTTCCAAACTTCCCACCTTGATAGGTGTCGACGGGATCATTAGGCAATGCCTTTCAAATTTAACCCTATGCTCATCTGTGCTGTTGACGGGTGGGGTCGGGTCAGGCAAGACTTCACTCGCTCACTGCGTCTCACAACGGCTTAGGGAGGACTACGTTTTCAATGTGACGTACTTTGATTGCCAGAAACTGGTGACGGACGAAACCAGGGTCTCGACCGTGAAAGAGACTCTCACGAGGTTGTTCATGTCTGCATCTTGGTGTGCACGTTTGGGCGGACAATCAGTTGTCGTACTGGACGATCTGGATAAGATTTGTCCTGCTGAGACCGAGCTGGAGGTCGGCAACGACAATGGCCGCAGTCGCCAAATCACCGAGGTTCTGTGTGCCATTGTACGCCAATACTGCAGCATCCATTCTGGTGTTACTATGTTGACCACGGCACAATCGAAGGACTCGCTCAACAGCATCATGATTGGAGGCCATATAGTAGGCGATATAGTCTCCATAAAGGCTCCCACAAAGGAAATTCGCCGAGACATTCTTGCATCTCTCACGAACGATGGGTGGCAGCTCAATAACCGGGGCCACAACCGCAACCAAAGTGATACGCAAAGCATGTCGGAGACTTCTTGGATGGATCCATCAAACCCATCATCAAGACCGACGTCTTCTGCTTCGTCACCACCAACTGAGGGATTCCGTGTTGCCCCCAGTCTCGACCTACTCGATGTCGCCGGGAAAACTGATGGTTACATGCCAGCTGACCTCGTCCTCCTCCTGGCCCGCGCCCGAAATGAAACTCTCACACGTATGATATCAGAAAATGACGACTCAGATGCACCACCGACCCTAACGAAGGGTGACTTCGACGCCGCATTGAAGAACTTCACGCCTTCTTCCCTCCGCAACGTCACGTTGACCCACTCGACCACCACATTCTCCTCGATTGGCGGTCTGCACGACACCCGTAACACCCTCCTCGAGACACTCCTCTATCCAACAAAGTACGCGCCTATCTTTGCCCGATCTCCTCTCCGTCTCCGCTCAGGGCTGTTGCTCTACGGATACCCCGGCTGTGGAAAGACTCTCCTCGCCTCTGCCGTAGCGGGCGAGTGCAATCTCAACTTCATCTCTGTCAAAGGCCCGGAAATCTTGAACAAGTATATCGGTGCCTCTGAAAAGTCGGTTCGAGATCTGTTCGAGCGCGCCCAAGCTGCCAAGCCCTGCGTCTTGTTCTTTGACGAATTTGACAGCATTGCGCCTAAACGAGGACATGACTCTACCGGCGTGACAGATCGAGTTGTGAATCAGATGCTTACGCAAATGGATGGCGCCGAAGGACTTGAAGGAGTCTACGTGCTAGCGGCAACCAGCAGGCCGGACCTGATCGACCCGGCTCTTCTCAGGCCCGGACGGCTGGACAAGAGTTTGCTGTGCGACATGCCAGATATGAATGATCGACTAGATATTTTGACGGCGGTCAGCGCGAAACTACGATTGAAGCCCGAA
Source organism: Fonsecaea pugnacius (assembly GCA_011800825.1). Classification (NCBI taxonomy): domain Eukaryota; kingdom Fungi; phylum Ascomycota; class Eurotiomycetes; order Chaetothyriales; family Herpotrichiellaceae; genus Fonsecaea; species Fonsecaea pugnacius. The sequence goes on along the minus strand of WJFF01000032.1, from coordinate 73,537 downwards.
GTACAGAATCGACTACTCAGCGTTGCGCAGCGCACCGAAGGCTTCAGTGGCGCAGACCTTCAGGCGCTCATGTACAACGCCCATCTCGAGGCTATCCACGACTTGTTAGGTGACAAGCCATCCGATCGGGAAAAGGGTCGTGAACTGGTCAACGGTACCAGCAGCAGCAGCGGTGGCAGCGGCTCAGGCGGAGGTGGGAAGCGGCGCAAACACCATAGCACCCAAGGGAAGCACGATTTCTTCCACTTTCTATATTCGGCCGAGGAAGATGCCCTGGCAAGGAAGTCACTGGGCACGGGGGCCTCGACGATGGAGTCGAAAGCCGCGATTGCATCGAAGATTGACGAATTGAAACTGGCGCGGAAGCGTGAAAAGGCGGCTCTGAAGAGCAGCTTTGCACGCCGGGCACCTCCCCACGACCTAGGGGCCCCGGGTGGAGGAGCGGGTGGTATCTACGACGGCACGGCTGAGGGACACGCCGACGGCGCCGAGGCCAACGGATCCCGCAAGGACGAGGTGGTGATTGAGTGGCGACACATGGAGAAGTCACTCGCGACGACACGCAGCTCCATCAGCCCGGAAGAGAGGCGACGGTTGGCCGCCATCTATCAGGAGTTTGTGGTCGGGCGGAACGGCGAGATGCCCTCCGGTCAAGGCGGCAGGGAAGTCGGGGGCCGGACGAGCTTGATGTAGATAAGATACATAAGCATCGGCGTAAGCATGCATTTTGGTTGCTTGTTTTTGATATCAGGGCCTGACTTGTAGGTCTTTGCTTATCTTCTGCTCTGGGGACGGTGACTTTGGTCTTACCGAATATGTATAGTCTGATATACCGCATGTGGGTAGACGTGTGGGTGTATGGAGCATGACCTGTAACCATAAACCCCCAACAGCAACAGCAGTCAGCATTAACGTATCCACGTGTCCATGTATTTGTATGTATATAAGAATGCCACGTGTGTACCTCGTACTTGTATGTATTTCGTCAGCACAGCCACCCTTAGACCCAGCCAGACTAGACGAGACTCGATCCAGTGGAACGGAACGGAACGCAGCGTTTGTTATTCACTTATAGATGGCAAGACCTCGCTCGTACGGCACCTAGCCACCGCGCCACGTACGAGCGGGTACTCCATACAAGCTATGTAGGTGAGAAGGGAGTGGGGGTCTAAGAAAGACGAGGATACGAGGATGTGATGAGAAAGGGGGAAGAAAGGAGAAATGGAGAAAGAAAAGTAACAGTACAAGAGACGTCACGCATGTTTTACACGGAGCAAGATCAGAAGCAATATATGAAGCAGGAGTCGGGCCTCATTAGGATACCAAGTTCTTGAATTCTGGAGAGTAAAGATTCGTGCTGCGCTGTGTACATTACCACGCTCACATCCCCTTCCCTTTCCTCTCTTCCCCTTTCCCAAGCGCGTCCGGAACGTCTCAATAGGCGGGCTTCTCTCACGCGCTTGGCCCCCAGTAGTCAGCTCTGCTGAACCCCCTGAACGACAACTGTACAGGCATCCAGGTGGGAGAAGAAGACAAACCGAAAGTATAGAGACACTGGTATAGGAACTAGATAAGTAGGTGAGTAGTCTATGTTTCCTCGTCAAACCTGCTACTGTAGCAACATCGAAATCAAGCAAAACGTCCCTCTGTCCCGTAAGTGAGGAAAACCCTTCTGGTCCAGAAGGTCAAAAATCTGAATAGCAAGAAGGTCCGGGGCCTGTAACGACAGCTTTGGAGTCATGGGTATCATTCTTACTTTGCCGTCGCGCGGGCGATAGCAAAAACGCCAACAATAACAACCGCAAGCGTGACAATAGCCCCAGGAAGAAGCAGATCATTTGGCACACCCGCAATGACCTGCGGCTGTTCTTCCTTCCTTTGTTGCATCGTCGGTGGCGCTCGTCTCGACCGGATCGTCTTTGCAATGGGCACAACTTCTTCCTCGTCTTCGTCGCCCTCATCCGCGGCGTCTATTGCCACCTCCTTGAGGATGGACTCAGGAGGGGTTGGCGGTTTCGAAAGCTGAGGTCTTGGATCGATAGTCGTGGCAATTGGCGGTTGTGTAGGGTCATGGACGAACAAGTCAACTTTATCTCTCTTTCCCTGCCTCGCCAGCAGGATCGCGTCGAGCAGGTCTTGATCCGTCGTGATCGAGACGGTATCGCCCTCATTGTCCAGGTAGCTCAATGCATAACCTGCTTTCCCCAATTTACCTTCTTCGACAGTGGCTTCGCCGCCTACAGCGTCCACTTCACTCCCCAATTTTGCGGTGACTTGGTTAACCAATTCGGTAAGCCCGGTACTAGCGAGGACTTGTATCCGATGGACTCGTCCGCTGGGGGCTTTGAACTTGAACGGGAAAGGTGTCTCTTCCGGCGATTCGACAGATGGAAGTACCTCAGAGTGGACATCATCTCCTCGGTGCGACGCAGAGTCATGTGGCATGACGCTATCACCTCTTTCAAAACCGGGTCGGCCAGCCTCCGAGTCCATCATTGAGCGATGGCCAGGTGTGGTTGGGCGATGGCTTCCCTCGCCGGACATGATTGATTCAGTGTCATTGTCCATTGATAGCCAGAACTTGTTCCATGCTGGTCCCTCTGCTTCCCCAGAATTCATAGTGTTGATCTGTTCAAGGGTGGCATACGTTAATTTGAGGACGTCGACCATGCCGACGATTTCACCCTCGCCATTCATGACCGGGAGGTTGAGGTAATGACCATCTGTGGCTGTGAGCACTTTTACCCAGGCCGGAATGAATAGGACTTACCATGCATCTTGCGCAGAGCAGCCTGAATGCTCATATCCGTAGGCGCAAAATCTGGGTGAGGGGTCATTACCCTCACCACACTGCAGTTTGAGGGATCAAGCCCAGGGGCAATGACACGGAGTACGACGTCTTTACTTGTGAAAATGCCGGTGATAGACCCCTGATCTTGCACCAGCACGGCTGTTGTGTGATTTTCCTTCATGAGCTGGGCCGCCTCTTTTACAGACGTCCTAACCGAGACGGTGGTGGGAGGAAGCCCATTCAGCACAGATTCCAAGGTAGGTCCCGACATCTTTTGTCTCAAAGCCTCGACATACTGGATGATCTGTTGGGGTTGACTGGAGCCAAGTTCAGATTGTACACCTTCGAGTGCATCGTACAGCTTGCGCGATGAGCTGTAGGCACGTTCCAGCTTTTCCATAGCCTCGTAGAAACATTTCGTGATATCGAGAATGCCGGAGATGTCTTGATTCTCGTCCATGACTGGCAGATGTCTGAATCCTTTTCGGACCATCAGGTCTAGGGCATCGGTGGCACTGGTGTCAGTTCTCGCGCATAGCGGGTTCTTGGTCATGATCTGCTCAATTGTAACCTGGCTAGCCTTGATGCCGGCGCCCACGACACGGAAGGCCAGATCCTTCGCTGTGAATATACCCGCGATTCTATCGTCGTCATCTGTAACTAGAACGCAGTCTTCTCTCTTGGCAGCCATGAGCTGAGCAGCCTCGGCGACGGTGGTGGAGGGCTTGATCTGTAGGGCCTGACTGGGTTTGAGGGCCAGGACGGTTCCGGGTGGTGCCTTGCGGGTATGTCGAGCGCGGGAAGGGGCATGCTTCTTCTTGCTGAGATCGGCTTCCATCTTGCGTCGAATTGCCTAGTAGTAAAAGCCATGTGTGTTAGGCACAGGGCAGGCCTGGATAGGTTCAGGACGTGATAACGCACCTCGTCTCTCTTACTCTGCTTCTGTCGGCTTGCCGACACGGTAGAAGTGCCCGACATCTCGCTGGGCGCGGCGTTACTGGAAGACTCCAACTTGGGACGAGGAATCGCGGAAGGGGAGTCTGCAAATGGGAGTGGACCACGACGGTTGGGCGTAGGCGTGCCTCGATATGTACCGCTAACCCCAGACATGGCCGATGACATGGAGGTAAGGATGTGTGTGGGTGACCGCAGATGGTCTGTGTTAGAAAGGGCAGCGAGCACAGGGCGTTTGTTTGGTGAAGATTGTAAGTGATTGAGACTTTCGATCGACAATCTCGCAGAGCCGAAGATTTGGTGCAAACCACTGGTGCTACTCACCTACGAGTCCAGCACGAGGCCCGCTTGGTTGCCGGAACAGAGTCGGTACGTAAACAAAGGATCAGGTGACTTGGCAGGCTTGGCACGCCCCTCGGAATCTCCCGCCTCTTGGGTGCCTCTCTCGTTGGACAAACATGACAAACATGACAAACATCTCAACATACCCCGAGATCCCTACCAACAAGTCCTGGCACATACACCCGCCACTACACCTTGTCTCCACAGATGCAATTCGCCCTTGACCTTGAACTCGAACCTCTTCAGCATATCCGTACTTTGCTCAATCCGATAATTCCAACAAATTCGCCCAGAAATTGAGCTTTGCCAGAGTCGAATGCATGATCGTTATTCCAGTCCATATCTTGAATACCTCTGGGCTTCTCAGCTAAAATTTAGTCATTGTCTGACGCGACAGCAACGACCAAGTGCCGAGGTGGGATGGGGATGACTGGAGATCTGGTTCAAAGAGCCAGGGGAATTGCGGTAGGCTACATTGATGTAGAACCTATTTGAGCGTGAGCAAGGAAATTTGACTTCGCTGGGTATGAAGGTACCAGTCATCGTCGGCATTGAAGAAGAAAGGAAGAAGTGGGCAAGTACTAAGCCTTCAACTATCTTTGTTTCCATATCGTCGGACAGCGCCTCCCCCATGCCATCATCCAATGGGGAACGTAACTACACGCCATCTACAGGTGAGCCCTGGGTCTAAACTGTTCCCGACCTTGTTTGATCGGAAAGGCAACAGCTATAATTGGAGTCTACTAGCACACGAGCGTGGATGAGGGCGAATTTTTGCGGATTCCTTCGATCTTATATTCGCCTGATCATGTGGTGGCCACCGTAAATTCTTCTGATACCCCTGCCTTGATCAAGCAGGACCACCCTCACCATCTCGTTCGAAATAGACTGATCGTCACGTCCACCGGAGGACTTCCCAATCAAAGGCGATGACGCACTCGCCCGTTATGTCGATTTTTGAGCAGAATACCCGATGCTACAAGGGCATTCCTACATCCGTGTCGCAAAAGTGTCAAATCCCACTGGAATTGACTTCATTTCTCTATGGCCAGATGGGCCTGCTAATGAACTATACAGCTATACACACGCATGTACCACCGAACTGAGACGAATACGGTTTGATATTGATTTCTGAAAGTATTGGATATCATGCCCTGGTTTCAACTCAAAGGATTGAAAGTCACCTAGATCATCTTCGTTAGTCATTTTGCTGTTGAATATCCCCCTTGCACTCACATTGCCACCGTTTCTGGTAAAATTGCCGGCAAAACACCAGTTGAGGTATCCTCTACAAAAGACGTCAGTCGAGCCTGTCCTTGGTTGAGAACTCATCTATAACAGCACTAACCCGTCTCCTTGCAACACAAATGGCCCTGAATCAAAGACGTAACAAGAATACGTCAAGACTGATCCGCTGTTGGGACAGGTACATTCCCGAATTGTCATTGTGCTGTTGACGAGGCCGGATGCATCGTGCTTTGTGAAGACACACATGACGTTCTTGCCCGGGTTCTTCGACGACATGTCTCCAATTTGAACCTGTGTCCACGCACTTCGAAAGTCCTTGTCCGCGCCTGAGTTGAAGATGGCGCCGAAAAGGGAGATACCGGCTTGCACCACGTCCGCAGCTATATCAGCTACTGCGGTGGCCATTTTTTTGTATGCAAAGGCGATATCAAGGTCGGTAATTGTGTACTGCAAAGGGAACCGGTATTGGAACAGTCTGTGAGTATGCTGATGAATGTAGATATTCGATATGGCCAGGAGCGTGCCGGGGCAGGTCCCAGCAATTTATCGGACCAGTCTATGACCTATATTAGCGACTATTGCTATAGTTAATATTCCCAAGTTTGGAACAAGCGACGGTCGAGCTATGCACACCAAACACAAGGCCAGGTATCGATGCGTTTGGGGGATATGCGGCGATAAGCTGACTGTACCTCAGATACCCCTGCTGATTGGATTTCATTGTACAGATTTGACGGTGAACAAAAGAGTTCTCCTCGGTGCCGCAACCAGGATCGGGCTGTGACACTGCCTCGGAAATGACGCTGAGATCGTTGCGAAGAGTGCGCCTGAGGCGCTGACTTGCAGCATAATAGAGTGGCCCGAGTGGGTGGTTTGGTGGTGAACTGGGCAATGGCAGCAAAATGACTAAGAATAATAACCTTAACCAATATAAGCACTTATATCTCTGGGGTAAAAATAACTCTATATCCGCATCAAGCAGGTACATTAGCTTGATCGGTATCTAATGCAACCAGCCCACACGGGGCCCCTTTGAACGTCGTATGTATGTATTGGTATGTATAACACGGCCGTATTGGTTTCGCCCTCTTCCTTCTTAGTGACCTCAGGGGGGTTAATGGAGGGGACTATGAGTTCAGCTTTATCCCTGGTGGTTCCTAAATTGAAACACGAGTCATTTTTAGATCTGAGCCCGCCCACCAAAAAAAAACATTATATACAGATCTAGTACGAGGTCTGCATATAAAAGATCATCGTCTGCATCAGCAAAGTGATCGGTGCTCAATCTTGCATACTCCAGGGCTAACGCATCGCGATCCGTGATAAAGCCTTGCTTTTATTCTTCCCATTGCCTGATCTCTCTGTCGCCTACACAAACTCGATTTTACGCCTTCCTCCTTTTTTTCCACCGCTCAGAGAGATAAAAAGGAAATATGC
>WJFF01000032.1:51701-62363 GCA_011800825.1 Fonsecaea pugnacius | reverse complement strand
CACTGGAAGAAATGGCTCTCTCATCAATGGCCAGGTCCTCACTTTCATTGACCGATCCTTCCCGCTCGTACCGATATTCTTCTTCCAGGTACTCCTTTTCAGTCCAGCAACCCTGCCAGCAATTCTTCCAGTCCATGACGAGGAATTGAAAACAAAAGGCATCAATCTTCAGGCAAGGCTGAAAGCAGATGCACAAATTTCGATAGTCCATCTTGTTTTTCTCGGCATAGCTGTTGAGGAGGCTGAGGTGACATGTGATGGCAAATAACAGGTAGTAGTTGAATGGCGGCAAACGCGACAGCTCGTCTTTCAATAGCTGGGGCGCCGAAGTCGCCCCGGCACATTGAGTGGCAATCTTGTTTTGAACAGATTTTGGAAGAATCTCATCGGGCAATTCCCGTAGCCACGACTTGAACATAGACCCAATTGTGTTTATATCATACAGTTCCGGTTCGTCAAAGAGGTTGATGTCATATTCCGTGTCAAAGCGTCGCTGCCAGTGTTTCACGTCCCTGTTGCTGCCGGGTATTCGATATAGTCCCTCTTCTTCGGCACCATTCATATTTAGGTAGCTGCACACCCTTGGTCAGTACGAGCAACAGAAGATTCAGCTATATCAACATACTCAATGCAACGCCATGGCAATGCTGGCATCCAGAACTCGGTCTTATCCTTGGACGACTCCAGACGTCGTGCTATCCTGGTTTTCCGAGTTTGCTTAACAAGTGGCAGGTTGATTGTCGTGCATACGTAATTGTCATCCGTAATCGTCACGGGTTCACGCTCGTTGCTGCTCCCGCTTCGTGTGATCTTGCCAAAAAAGCCCTTCCCAGCCTTGCCCAAGCGGTCTCCCACCCCTTTGCCAGTTTGCCCGAGGTTCGATAAAATCTGCAGAGTGGAGCCGTCTCGGAAGGAATGCGACACAGGCATGTTCCCAGTCTGCCGATCTCTCTTCATAGTTTGTAAGTCATCACGAGCCTGGCGATCTACTGAGCGGTTTCGAACAGTTGCGCCACTCTCAGGACCAAATGCCCTATCTCGGTGTTCGAATTTTATAGGTGCGGTCCTTGGAGATGTGTCAGCATGGTCATTGGCCGCATTAGAGGTGTCGAGTTGCAGATGACTTGGCGGCGGGTGCTTCTGTTTGGGTGCTGTTTCCTCCATTCTCACGGTCTTGGTCCTTGCGAGTATGCCGCCGAATTTAGACTTGGTCTTTTTGGCCGCTGGCGCAGGCTCGACAGCGGCCTGAGGAGGGAACATCTCCGGTGGGGCTGGAGCCTCATTATCATGGCTGGGACCATTGCTCGACACAGTCTTTGGCAATTCAGGAGTTGAGCCTTGCTTCTTGAGTGAATGTAGAGACCTCTCTTTTGAACTAGCCCGGCTCCTTGCGTTGGGTTTTTCTCCGTTCTCTTGAATACTGGTTTCCGAAGGGTGCAGCTTGTGGGAGGATTTCGACGCCATCAAGTTGGAAAAGAAACCTTTGGACGGATCTCGGGCATGTTTTGGCGATTGAGGAACAGGCGAAGCAGGTAATTCGGGCATTGCTGTTATCCGAGGAGAGCTGGGCCCTGTACGCGATCCATCGTTTCGACTGTCTTGAGACACAGACGCTTGGTGCGACATGAAAGAGGGCGGAGCGCCTTGCAGATATGGAGAGGTCGGGGCTGACCGTGGAGTATGAGGAGAGCCTGTCGAGCGAGGGCTCAGCGTCGCGGGGGTCAGGCCATTAAAATCCTCATTGTTGTCAGGAGCCAAGTTAAGATGGGGTAAAGCCGGGGCTTTTGGCATATCTGCAGCTCCCTGAAAGGTCATTCACAGGGCCGACTGCAGGTAGCCGGTTGTGTTCTCACGGTTGGACAAGGCAGCAGCGGGCGCCAGACCACCGGGACCTGTTATGTTCCCCGTCGGATGTGTCGACTCCCCGTACCACCTCTTTTGCGATGACAGATAGAACTCTGACGGTTGTGAGGGGAAACGCTGACAAGAGAGTGTCAAACGTCGTATAGTTGTGCGAGAGTTGGATCGCGTACTGATGGCGCGGTTGAAGTGTCAGTATGCAGGATAGAATGGCACGGATTCTCAATGCTGTGGGCTTACACCCGGGTGTCGGCAAGCAATTTCTGTTTCGAGGGCCCAAGTAGTCGGGTATTCAGTTCGATATCCAACAAATATTCCGTAACAGCCTGCTGGTGTCTGATTTGCAGTCCCAATAACAGTCACTGAAGGAGGTTTCAGGCCAGGAATGCCTCTGGAGCCGCGTTACAGGGGTTCGTTCAACAGAGAGATATGCTCCTCATCGGACAGCCTTTCATTGCCAGGCTTGCTCGTGTGACGGGCTGACTGCCAATATCGCTGAGTGGCTTGCGAGCACAGCGGCTAACGAAGGAGGATTGTAGGGAGGATCGAAGGAGTGACAACAATCAAGGATCAAGATGAAAGCACAAACTAAAGACTAGAAACCACGAAAAGAACCAAGCCCCCAACTTCGACCAACGGGCTATAGGCGTATAAGAGTGTAGAGTTGGTGCGGTTTAAGGAGGTATGGGTGCTCTCGCGGTTGTGTGGGATGGGATGATGGTGTGCAGACAAAAAACGCAAGGACCGACGAACGCACGACACGACACGCCTTGGCCTGTGCCAATGACAGGCGTCGGTAGTAGTGGGTGGAGGAGACGGGACCAGGCGGTGAGAAGGAATGAGGGGACCAGCGTGTAGGCCTAGAGCCTAGAGCTAGAGCACGACAGAGGGGCCAGGAACAGGAATCGGAGGACCAAGGGGGGAGGAGGGGGGAGAAGAGAAGGCCTTAACTACCTGGTTTTCGGCTTTTATGAGGTTGGATGCGTCGCAGGAGGCGAAATACATGCTCGTGAGACTACCACACCGAGTATCTTGAAATCACCACCAATTACAACCCAACAGCTCCTGCTACGGTTACGGCTACTGCTGATGATGAGCGGCTACAACCACATAAAAGACTGGGATTGTTTGGGTAATGGTCGAGTAAAGAAATGAGGATAACAAACACACCACCAAGGCCCTACGACGCCCTACACCACGCACCACCGTTACCAGAAGGATTCGCAAACCCTCTGCATACCCCGTCGTCTAGCGGCAGGCGATGATTTTCATGGTTTCCCTGCTACTGCATGGACTTCCTTTTTCCTCCTGGTGCAGAACCGAGTTAGATGGTTAGCGTGCGCATAACGCAGGCATCTGGTGTGGAGGAGATGAGCCAGTGATGCCAAAGCTCCATTCTGTGACACGGAGTTAACTGGACTTGTTAGTGGGCGAATCCTTGAGACGATGGGAGACGATTGCGACTTCAAACATAGCATCAGATGGTGGTGAAGCAGGACTCGCTTGGATGCCATGTTTTGGCATCTTTGGCGCTGTTGGCGCTGATAAACAGAGGTTCGGTGCCCCCACCATCTGGGTTTCACCGGCAAAGTTACTTGCAGATGGGCGTGCTAAGGAGCCACTGAGGCCACTGGAGCTTATTAGTGAGCACTTCGTAGTGAACTAACCCTGAGAGCCACCTAGAGCCCTGGAAAGTGGACAACCAACAACCCCTGGAGTGCCCCTCACACCTCACGAGGAATCGAACAAGTCGCCAGGGGGCACAGAGACATGCAGACGGCTGGAGCCGGGGTATCCAGTCAGTACCACCATGTCTATTAGGCAAAGCCTGGAAGCTAAATGTGCAGGAACAACAGAGCAAATCGACAACAAGGCTTGACATGTGTAAAGATCGGGGCTAAGCAGTCATGGTAGTAGTGGTATTCTACCCCAAGTGCCCAGTACCTAGAGTCGGCGTGTTGGGTATCAGGCGCAGTTGTACCTCAGGTCACACCGCCCGTCGACGCATTCCTCTACTATGACACTTGGAATTTATCTTCTTGAGTACTACTCCGTAGGTAATAACAATCTTCTATTCAGTGAGGAGGTCAATGAGGGGGTCTGATGTGTACCCGAAAAATCCATGTCTTTGCAATGCCAAGCAGATCAGCAGATCAGCAGATGAGCTGCAGCTCGCATGCATCGCCCTCTAACAATCCTGGTGAACGAACCCCCCCTTACACTTCAATCAATCTGCCGCGATCATCGACAACTAAATCAACCCATCTCCTTCAGGCTCACCCCCATTCTCCACCTCCATCATAGCAGCATTCGTCTCGTCCGGCTGAAAACAAATGTCACTCGTGGCAGGACCTGGGGTAGGGGGATCACACTCCATCGTGCCGGAGGATGTCAGCCTGGTGGTCGAAAAACACGTCAAGTATATTCAACTTTTGGATACCGTGCGTCCATGTGAGTGCTTTACACTGCGCAAGATGTTGATACTTTGTGCCAGCGAAAAGATGAGCTCGACTACTGGTTGACCGAACATCTAAGATTGAACGGGGTATATTGGGGCCTGACGGCGCTCCATCTCCTGGGCCATCCATATGCTCTACCTCGTGATAAAACGTTGCAATTCGTCTTTTCTTGCCAGAACCCGGATGGTGGTTTTGGTGCTGCTCCTGGGCATGACTCCCACATGTTGTACACGGTCAGCGCTGTCCAAATTCTTGCCACAATCAATGCGCTACAAGACTTGGAGTCGCCGCAAAAAGGAGGAAAGGAGCGGATAGCAAAATGTACCAGATCTCGCATCTTACCACGTTGTGAGTGAATTGCTGATAACTTCGCAGATATTGCGAGCCTTCAGGACGTCAACACTGGTACTTTCGCCGGAGATGAGTGGGGTGAGACAGACACACGCTTCCTATACGGTGCCTTCAATGCCCTCTCCATCCTAAATATGATGCACTTAGTGGACGTGGACAAGGCTGTCTCCCACATTCAGGCCTGCGCAAATTTTGATGGAGGCTTTGGCCGTTCGCCAGGCGCCGAGTCTCATTCCGGCCAAATCTTCACTTGCCTCGGGGCTTTGACCATCGCTCGTCGATTGGACATTGTGGATCATGATCGACTGGCTGCTTGGTTAAGTGAAAGACAACTCCCCAATGGGGGCCTCAATGGCCGGCCAGAGAAACTTGAAGACGTGTGCTATAGCTGGTGGGTTCTTAGTAGCATCGCAATGTTGGGCAGACTTCACTGGATCGATGCTTCAGAACTGATCAAGTTTATCCTGAGATGTCAAGACGCCGACCAAGGGGGATTTGCCGACAGACCTGGCGATATGGTGGATGTTTTCCATACGGTGTTCGGTCTCGCAGGTTTAAGCTTGCTGGGCTATCCAGGGCTCGTCGAGGTCGACCCTGTGTAGTAAGTTCCCCAAAGACAGCGTCGTCTCCTGTATCAGACTAATTGGGCCCTCTCAGCTGCATGCCCCGAGCCATCACCAAAGCCTTGCCATACTGGAAAGAATAACGAATTGTCCACAGGTAAAATCCTCTTGCCATCTAATAACCCACTTGAATTGGCGCTTGAAAGATGGGATACAAGGCAAGAGAAGATCAAAAGTTCACCACGGCCTATATCCGCTTCATCACTCTACTATCCTTGTTCTAGAGGAAGTATAGACCTGGTGACACAATTGGAGGATATTTCATCAATGTGGTCGCCATGCGGATGACAAAACTCATCCAATGGTGACCAACCGAGCCTGAAGCCGCAGCTCCCAAGTCTCGCAGCCAGCTTTTTGTGGTGATTGATAGACCCAAGATGCTAGCTAACGTAATTAAGGAGGCTCCTGCCTTCCAGTGAGGTGATGAGATGGTGAGAGGCTTGGTTGGAGTTTCCTCATTCTCTGGCATGCGGTGCACGAACTTTCTCTTTTTCCTCTCTTCCCTCCGCCGTTCAATGCACCTCTTGCTTCCTCACGCCGCCACCAGTCCCCTTGCTGGGTTACTTCTCTCCACCCATTGTGCTCCCTTCTCTCTTTCTCGTTCATTCATTCATCCTGTTCGGAGTGCAGGAGGAAGATACGCTTCCCCCGCACTTCGTCCCTGTCTCGAGGCTTTTGTGCTGTTGTCCCTGTTGCTCCAGATCTGCCTCACTGTTTCCTTACGTCCCTTCTATTTCCTCTCCCGCCAGCTACATGCGCCATCATGGCTGTGGCCTTGCTGAACTGCAGCATCTGCCCAGGCCAACCCTCTTTCAGTGACACCTCCCACTTGCTCACTCACGTCAGTTCCAAGGGCCACCTATCCGAGTTCCACAAGCTCCAAGTACGCAGCTACCAAGACATTGCCGCCGGCGTGGAACTGGCCACATATAGCCACTGGTATCAGCAACATAATATTGACAAGCTGCTTTCGGAGAGAATGCAAATGAAGGAGAACAAACAAGCCAAAAAGAGAAGAGCTTCAGCTGCGGCACGAAACGCCTGCGAACCACAGCCTGGAATATTTGACCATGTACAATTGAATCAACCTTTGCCTCCAAGACGGCCAGGGAGACCAAAGGCCCAGACCCAGACCCAGCGGAGAAGCACTCGAAATAAACAGGCAACACGAGCTGTCGACGACAGTGACTCGGACTTCAGCCCTGTCAAACCTTCTAGGTAAGCACCTCTCCTGAAATTATGGCCAGCCGACACTGATCAAGTACTTCAGACGCAGGACAAGTCGAATTCAAGCTTACTCTCCCGTCAAGCAGTCCCCATTCTCTGACGATGAATACCCTCCCCATGACGACCGTCCAGCTGAGGGCGTCCGGCCAGCCCCAATTCTTGCCACACCAGAGCATATGAAGCTGAAGGGAACCGTCTGGCCAGGCATGGATCTTTTTGATGCTGCCACGCAGGAGATGCAGCAAAAACGCAATCAGAAGAAGGACGCTTCCGTTCTCAGACGCATGGAGAGACTCGCTGCCTTAGTTGAGCCCACCGAGGTCGTCTTCTCACCTCGCGGCACGAATGTTCTAAAAGCGAGACACATCGACGACCTCGAAGATGGAAGCAGTTTGGTGGAAGGCGAGACACCCATTCCCAAAGTCAAGCAAACCGCTCGACCTCGCAAGAGAAGGCCACTTGCAGAGAAGGACGCCAATGCTCCTCGGCTGGTGAACCGCAAGGTCAAAGCTGGTGTCCCGAAGAGATATGCTGATCTTCCGTTCGCTCAGGGATTGCCTCCCCTTCCTTACCTACCCAGTTCATCCACAGGTGACTCTTATGGATTGGGTTCTCGCTATTTCCCGACAGAAGATGAGGAGGAAGACATCAAACCGGCTATGCAATCCCTGGCCCCTCGCAAACGGCCTCCTCCATTCGAAGTCTTCGCTGACGGAAGTCCCACCTATCATGCAAGCATGTCGAGGGGCGGGAATCGGAACCCTCTTCAATCTGGAAGTCGAGGCTATGGTAACACCACTTTCCAGCAACTACCCAAGGTTTCCACGCCGTGGCTTCATCCACCATATCAGTCCGCCCTGCAATTTACCGACCCCTTTGCATCCTACCGACCTGTATCTCAGGAATATCAGGCATTCTACGAAACACACATTGAAGATGAGAACATGCCACCTTTGCCTGGACCCCCGCTCACCTTCCGTGGAACAGGGACAAACCCTTTGGCATGGAAATCTCCTGTGCGACCACCAACCGATCCAGGACTTCCTCCATCCGACTCCCCCTTTGGCAATTTCTTTGCGCTGTTCCCCGGTGGATCACCAGGTGATGACCCCTTTGTGACGACCAAGAATCCCTTGGCAGGCGCGTTGCCACACTTGGAAAGCGAGCAACCACATGTCCTGGTCAAGGAGACGTCGATGCCACTGGCAAACGCGGCAACTTTGAATGAAGCCGAGGCATAAACGAGAAGGGAATACGACCCCATTCCTCGGGGATGGAACAGCCTGCCATTCTGCAGAAGGCGATCTCAATCTTCTTTTGCCAACAATTCAATCAGCGAAGCAGAATATAAGCGGCATAGGTACCACGAAATCGCCCACACTCTTTTGGAAGCTCTACCGGATCTCGCGTATCAATTGCTTTGGAGCACAGACTATGTCAAAGGGAGTTCAGAAGATGGTGGTATGGGAGTTAGATGACCTATGAGATATTGGAACGCGAAACTCTTTGATGGTGTATGACTTTGATATGTGCACCGGCGGCATAGATACCCAGTGAGCCCTTGGCCGCTGGTTGCATGTTTTTAGACACATCGTCAGCTAATCCAATCTACACTACATCAGTAGATCATGACACGGGCGATTGCTGTAGTACCAGTGACCCCGTGTATACCTCGATATATCTGTGATTATAGCTGCGACCGTCACGCGTATTCTACTGGTGCATTGCTGACCCTCTCTCCTGCAACCTTCTTCTGATTTCGGTACTGCTGATTTTAGTTTCAAAGGTCGTCTTTTGTTCCTCCTCCTTGGTCAGCTCGTCGTCTAGTCCAATGCCTGCATCCAAGACATCGACCTCAAAAATTTCCAGTGCTTTCCAGCCCTTTTCCCTCCTTTTGTCGTTGACGGCCTTCCCGCCACTGCGCGTCTCGGCCGAAATTACCAGTGCAGTGATATCCGGGTCTGTAATGGTAGGCCCAAACGGGTCGGAAATTTGGGTGTAGTTTATCATTATGTCTGCCACGCTGTTGCTTGCATTTGCAGCGGAGGGGCTGGGGAGATGGTATTTGACCCGGACGACCTTGCCATTAGGGCCTAGTTCGTCGATATATTCGGTGGTGGAGAGACTGTTCCCTGCTGTAGTCGTGCCCGTGCTTGACCTGCGAGGGTAGAATGCCAGAACGGAGTCGATGAAATCCGCGGTACGTTGTTGTCGGACATCCCATTGTTCGACTAAGGAGCCGTACTTTTTGTTGACGAGCAGTTCGTCTCCGGTAATACCCACCGTGATCAATCGAGATTCGTTCGAGTTGGGATTGGGAGACTGAGCTGGCTCCGCGGTAAGAATTGTAGCGGTTAGGAGCAGTTTGTGGCCAATGTGTATGTGGTCAAATGTACCACCTACGGCGATAGAACGGTGGATCGGAAGCGGTCCGTCTTCGATGATTGATTCAGAGGGCTTTTCAGAGGAGCTTTCGGGGTGATTAATCGCAGGGCCACTCTGGAGGCGGTGAATGGGTGGTAGTGGCGGAGGGCTGGATCTGGAGTTCCATATTCTGATCATTTGCTGCAGGGTAGCCTCTTGAGCCTCGCCTTCGACAGAATAGATAGCCGTGTAAGATCGATCGGAGAGGGCGAATGTCTTGATGTCCACAATTGGTCCGGCCAGATATTGCTTGCCGACCACATTGTCCAGCAATTCGTCCAGCCGAGCTTCCAAGATGAATATCCTCACATCGATACCGCCAGGGAAGTCGAGATCGATTCCTTTCTGAGCAGCGACAGTGCAAACAAGGCTGTACGACTTCTTCAAGAGATCTTGGATGAGAGGAAATACAGTGGCGCGTGAAGTGTTAGTGCTCACGGGATAAGACGAGGACAGGACCAGACCGACGTCCAGACGGGAGGTGGAATCTTTGTCGGCAGGGACAAGCTTGGGCAGTAAGGACTCAAATGTGATCTTGTACGCTGAGGTGAACGAGGAGGATGACGGAGATGGTGCCAGAGCGGGCAGGAGAAGTAGAGATACTCCCCGCGCCATTGTTTCACGGAACCCAAAGGCAGAACAAGAATGATATTGAGAATGGGAAACGAGGAAGCTGGGTAAGAGAAGGGATGGTTCCGTGCAAACTGACTTCTTATAGCATTTCTCGTCTTCCAAGGAGAGTGTTCATTCTATCGTCAACGTCAAGAACATATGTACCGAGGTGAGTGAGAGCCGGGGCCATTTTTCCGCAGCCCGCTTAACCTGAGGTTGTCTTCTGCCCAATGACTATCCGGAGCGCGTGCGCCCCTCTCTCTGTCTCGTCCTGCGCCCTGCGCCATTGCCGCCCCTACGGAGGACTAACTACCACCACCTCGCGCTTAAGCGGCTGACGATGGGGAGCCTGAAGTATGCCCGGGGCCCTGCCTGACAAAGACACGCTGCCGCTCATGCGCTGGTGTGAACGGGAACACAGGTTGTAACTGGACTGATTCTCACCGCGCACGCAGAAACACAAATTTGGTCCGCATGTGCTGATACTTTGCCTCGCTGTTCCCTTTACCTAGTATGCCATTCCACATTCCTCACCACCAGCACCAACACTCTGACCCGCAGTTCACCCACGACAACTACTACAGCGCCGTCAATGCCATTTACTCTGCTGGCCAGACCGTAACCTCCGTCGGAGCCCCAAACCCTCAGTACTTGAACCATCAACCCGATCCGCCCACCACGGCTCCCGAATCCAGATCCTACCTACCTCAGTCGCAGCCAAACACCAATGGCAACGGTACCGTGATCCCATACCGTCCTGGTCCTCCGCCGTCCGCGTATACGAGTGTGCAAGAGGCCCAGACTGGCCAATACCAGCCAGGTCTGAGGCGTTCTCTGACGATCGGTCGCCAGCAGGCCGACGAACTGCACTTGAATCAGCAAGGCACGGCGATGAGCGACGTCCACCACTATGGTGCACCGCCAGCCTACACAGGGGAAGCACTGTCCATCAAGATCGAGCCCTCTACGCCTCAGCATCCTAGCAGCGTTACCAGTCAGCCTATCCCGGGCACACTACAACCAGGTCTTGCAAGCAGACCCGCGACTCTAGCCGCCAGCAACACGGCTCCAACTCTACCTACTTTACCTCAGATATCCACTCAGAT
>WJFF01000032.1:11257-26743 GCA_011800825.1 Fonsecaea pugnacius | reverse complement strand
GACACGCTGCGCGACAAGGCTTTACTCTCATTGTACAGTGGCGAGACAACATCATGGCGAGGCATAGATAGATGGATAGATAGCACCAGGCACTTTCCAACCCGTGTACCGTGCAAGCCAAAACAAAAGATACAGGGACCAAAAAGTTGTGTTCATTTTGAAACGGACCATGAAAACATATTGATCCATATTGGACAACGGAACAGCCACATAGCTCAGCTGTCAGATGCCTGAACAAGACTGAATTTGATACATCGCTCACCAAGCCACCGCCACTAACAAGCGCCTGTTATACAAGTCTTCACGCCTCCCACTCGAACGACCTGGCCATCAAGAGTGAGAAAGCAGAAATTCTGGCCCTGGCTCGTCGTCTTCGCTCTCAGACGTCATTGTCCGGTCTGGAGGCTTTGGTCGAACATTTGTGATTGGCACAGATGTTGATTTCGGGACAGAATCAGCCTCTCTAGCAAAAGGATCCAGCTCTGAAGAGGCTGGGCCACGAGGCTGTGACCGTAAGTGAACGCCGAGAGGATCAAGCTCGACGCTGTCGAGAGGATCGATCTCTTCCTTCTGCTTGCCTTTATCGAGCGGATTTCCAAACTGCCGCAATGTGTCTTCTAGACTCTGGTTGCTGCTTTCGCCTGGACTGCGTGATCTGCCGGGCGGAAGCATATCGTCCCTGAGTAGATCTGGAGGGTACTCATGACTTTGTGTCGTCTCATCGTCTGCACGCTGATTGCGATCATCGAATCCGTAGACGCCGTCACCGTCACTCAGTCGACCATTATTGGTGGATGATGGGTCGGCGCTCCGCTGGAGCAAATTCCGTGCCTGCTGGAAAGCCGCCAGCTCTGCACCTATTGCGCAGGTGAGGAGATTCCAGTGCTTGGATTCGGCCAGGTCAAGATCTTCCTCTAGAGAGGAGATCAAGGTGGAGAGTTTTGTCAGGACCAGCTGAATGGACGCATCTTCAGCTGTTGTCGTCGGTACACTCTTCGTATCATCCGCTCCGTTCGGCGCGGTCCACTGGAGTTGTGATTGAGATAGCTCCCGCGTCTGCGTCTTCAAGTCCCGTTCAAACTCGCCAATACGTCTTACAACGTCGCGCCAGAGTCTCGAACCCTCTTCCAAGGCATTCCTCTCGCTCTCCGCGCTCGCCTTTCTCTGACCCAGCAACTCCACTTCACTCGTCCACTGCTCCTGTGCCATTTGCAGGGTCCGTCTCTCTGGCTTCAGGGCGTACATCCCCGGATCGTGTCCGGAATTCAGGCTCTGCTGGATCGGTGGTCTACGCAGGAAAGATTTGACCTGATTCTCGCTCAGTGTCAGCGACTCCATGTACGAGCTCAACTCCGAGTCCCTTGAGCTATCGGTCTCGCGGAGCTGGTTCACTAGGATTCTGTGCTTAGACTTGAGCTCCAGCAAAGCTGTCTCCAGATGTTGGATCTCCTGTTCCACGGCTTGAATCTCGGAGCGTAAACGGACGGGTCCTTCTTCAGTTTTGATCCTGCGAATCTCATCCTCAAGTAGGTTTCTTCGATTTCCTAGGTCCGAAGCCTGTTTCAAGGCGTTGTCTCTAGCCACCACTTCTCGGTCGATGAGGGACAATTCCCACTCCCTAAGAGCCGCAAATTCCTTCATGGACTTTTCCAACCCGCGTCGTGCTCCTCGGAGAGTGATCTTTTTGGGCTTTGGTTGACGGATTGGTATGGTCCGCGGTCCTTGATCCGCTCCTGTTCTGGTAGATGTAGAAATGGAGGGAGTGGGCGTAGGACTTCCTACAGAGGACGAATCTTCCAGGTCTGCGTTCGCAACGCCAGCACCGAGCCCTTCTGACTGCGCATCGAGGAGGCTCTGAAAGGTCCGCTCGAGTGATTTGGCAGCTCTCTCGACTGGGAGGAAGGGATCGTTGTGGCGCACCAAGGACGAGCTCAGCTTCTGGGGTCTTTGAGATGTCGGGGAAACAGATGTGTTTCGTTGCCGGTCGGACAATGGAGATGGGGCTGCTGCGACTCGTAGCAGAATGCGAGGGCGGACTGCGTCGGAGGAGCGCGAGGACGAGACCGAGACGTCATCTTCGTACTGGGGGAGTGAACTTGTACTTCCCGGCGGGTGAGGGAAGATGCGTTCAATGAAGGACTTCCTCATGATTTGACAAGGGAGAGATCCGTGGTCGCCAGAGACGTTCGCGAGCTGGAGAGAGAATGTCGCTGTCGCTGTCGCTTCACAAGGGCGCACATAACGGAGGCAGAGAGGTCTTTGACATTCAAGCAGGCAGAACTAGCTGCTGTTTGCACAAACGCAGTGTGACACGATCATGTGTACAGAACAGACACCAGAATGCCAGAACGAAGTCACCGGCCGCGAGACTTTTGGCCGAAGTTGACCCGTACATGCCCATGCCGTCACATTCACACCGGCGACAATCAGACAGGCAGACAGGCAACTAGGGCTGTTGCCTGTCAACGACCAGGTTCATGCATCCAGCGCTGGGCATGTATACAAGAGAAGAATAGGACAGTTTACAGCCAGAAACTTAACCCAATTGTGGGTGCGCAGCCTCAGACCAACCATGGTGTATCTAATGTTAGAGACTCGCCATTCTTTTTACACCATTCCTTTCTCGCTTCTAGCATAATCCACATGATTTGGCCAGATCTACGAGGTACCTCGTAGATATTCAATATTTGAGTCGGAAAGGAGGATCATAGTCCAACTGATAGCGCAGGCTTATAAGAACATGAGTCACTGATATGTACCTAGGTAGACAGGTTACAAGCGCCATGAAGCCGTGGCCTTGAGAAGA
Organism: Fonsecaea pugnacius; assembly: GCA_011800825.1. Taxonomy (NCBI): domain Eukaryota; kingdom Fungi; phylum Ascomycota; class Eurotiomycetes; order Chaetothyriales; family Herpotrichiellaceae; genus Fonsecaea; species Fonsecaea pugnacius. The sequence goes on along the minus strand of WJFF01000032.1, from coordinate 23,937 downwards.
GAATTGCGCAGCGTGGAGATGATGCTGGAGCTATATAGAGGGCGAGGTATGGAGCAGACCGAATCCAAGGCAACGTTGATTCGATCACAGAGAAGGGATTCTCTTTCTCCGCACTCCTCCTGAGTGCTTTAGTGCTTTTGAGAGATTCAAAATCCCATGCTTTTTTTCATCGGAGAATCTCACAGCTTGAAACTGTCGACTCAGTAAGCTGGTGTCGACCCGGTTGACCAGGATACGATGGGACGTATTGCGTGACGGTATTCGACGAAGGTGTGATGTTCCCGCTCCGACACGCCATGTAGCAGCGATAGTGATAGAGCCTACATCAGCAGACGCCAGGCACCCAAAATGAGTGCTGCTGTACCTGTGCAGACGCCCCTATATGCTGGTTAGCATCATTTTCCGACAATCTTGAGGCCAACCAAGACTTACATGAGCCACTGAAGGGTCGAGAACTTGACTGCTTCCACTCGTTCGCGGAGACTGGCCACCTCTTGTTCAATTCGAGCTTCCGTCTCCTTGATGCGCATCTCCTGTCCGTTCGCTTCCTCTCGTATCCTCCCCTTTTCCAAATTCAGGTCAAGGCGGACACTGGCTTGCGTCCGGCTGATCTCGTCCCGTAGTCTCGAGTTTAACTTGGCCAGATCACTGGTTAAACGGTCATGGCTCGACCGCGTTAATTGTGCTTCGGTGCTATCTGCGTTGGATAATTCACTCCTCAATTTGGCAAAATCGACCTTTTGCGTATATGTGCTTCTCTCGGCATCTTCCTTCAGCACCATGGTTCGAGTAAGGTTCTGAATCGACTCTTCTATCACGTCGTTGAGGACACGCATCATGGCCACCGCCTGCTCTTCTGTGAAGCCTTCATCTTTCAATCTTTGCACGAATCGCAGCGTGTCAAAGTGGTGAGCTTTATGGTGCGCAGGTGTCGTTGAGAACGCTCGACGTGCAGGTTTAAAGGTAGCGGCATAAACTCCATTGTGTCGTATGGGAGCTGAATCTCGAGGGAGTGGTTGAACATCGGTCCGGGGTCTCTTGCGGGAGTGAGAAGAAGGATGCTTCCCGGTCAAGCTCGGAGCAGCATTGCTATGTATTGTCCTAGGCCTCGACACAGGCTTGAAGGAAGCAGTCTTCAACGTTTGAATTACCCAAGGTCGCCCGGGGACGGACTGCGGCGCTACCTGTACGAGCGAGGCGGAAGTCCACGTCAGGCGCAAGAAACGAGGGAGTTCGGCCACAGGTTTAGAACCTGCCATGGACGGCATGGGGACTGGAAACACCGCGGTTGCGAGCTCTGACTGTCAGAATACTTTCTCTCAGATAAAATAGTAGTCCCGCGGGTAGGGTAAATAGAAAGACGTTGTTGACAGACACTGCGCATATGCAAGAGAGGGGAGAAAAGGCATCGCAGCGTATGGGATTTTGTCTGGTGCTGTGAGGGAGCCTGGCCCGCCTGTCCCTGGATGGTTCAGCCAATCGTATGGAGTCTGATTCGGGAGATTCGCTCAACCCAACCAAAGAGCCAGGAAACATTTAGCTAACTCTCCTCGATAAAAGCTCTGATATATTCATGTTCATAGATGTACATGACAGTTGGCGCGCTACATATTCCTGAAGAGTCAACTGGATTTCGAGGACATTGTAAACAACTCCGTCTTTCCCTCTACCATTAACTTTGCGACTATGGCCACCCAAACGCCAATCCCGCAATGTTGTCGGGCTATTCTGCTGGCCTGGAGCCTATCGACTAGAGCGCCTTCATTAAACATTTGATCGGGTGTGGCAATGGAGCTCTGCTCGCTGTCTCAATGCCCGACATCGCGGCCGCTGTGCACTGCCTCTGCATGCGACCGTAGAAATAGTCGCAACCGCAACATCCTGACCGGAAGGGAGCCAAAATCCGAAGCCTAGCACTATCTAGCAATCTCAATCCGTGGCCTCCTGTCTGCCTTTCCATTGACAAACGAAGGGCTAAGCGTGCTTTCCGCATGGATGCCCTCCTGCATTCCCCCTTCTTCAAGGCCGTGGCTGTATTTGGATAGCGTCAAATATTTATGGGCAAGGCGTATAGGGTGAAAGAGAAGAGTGCGCCGTCAACAAGAAATAGGACAAAAGGGGCAATCAGAGCTCCCTCTGGCTCGCCTTTACCACGTCCGCATCGGCGACTTTCTCGTCCAGCTCAACAACCTTGCCATTCGCTGTTGACGACTTCGAACTCTTCCAACCCAGCGCAGCCAATCTCTCCGCCAGAATGGGATGACTGTAATGATAGCTCGCATACATCCAGTCGGCATCCATAGTACTCAGATTCTGCACTTGCAACTTGATCAGACTCCTTGCTAATTCCTTCTCATATCCCAGTTTAGTTGCGAATGCGTCGGCTTCGAATTCGAATTTGCGAGAGAGCACGTTCATCAAAAGCTTCACCACGGCGTCCATTGGAGCAAGGGCGTCGGAGAACAAGATGAACCCAATGATGATGGGATGTGAGTCGTGGAAACCAAAAGAGGAGTAAAGCGAGTTGTTGTCGATAAAGATGCTGAAGAGCGCAAAGATATAGAACATATGGAACTAGACACCAGTCAGCTAAAGGGTCGGGGAGGGAAGCGACAAACATACCTGTGCGATGGCGAACAGTTTCGTGGTGTGTGCCAAACTCCAATGTCCTAGCTCGTGACCTAGCACTGCCACTACCTCTTGAGGTTCGCTCTTTTCGATCAAGGTATCGTAAATGACAATGTGTTTCTTCCACGGAAGCCCGAAGAAGTAGGCATTGCTATGCGCACTCCGTTTGCTTCCATCGATGACGTACAGAGACTTCAGGGGGAACTTGAGCCTTTGCGCCAGTGCCTCGACTCCAGACTTGAGTTCTCCAGGTTCGAGAGGAGATAGCTTGTTGAAAAGCGGGAGGATGAAGATCGGATAGATGGTAATGGCGAAGAGTTGTACGACGATTCCAAAGAGCCAGAGATAGTAGAAGAATCTTGTGCCCGTCACCTGAATGATCTTGAGAAAGGCACTAAGTAGCGGCGTCCCCAGTGCAACCATCAACGCCTGGCCCTTGAGCATATCCGTGATCCACAACTTAACAGTTTGTTTGTTGAAACCGAACTTCTCTTCCAAAACAAAAGTGCTATAGTATGAAGGCGGAAGCGACAAGATCTGTGAGATGACATTGAAGGTCAAGAAGAAGAGTACCGAGTGGGAAATCTCGCCGGAGAAACGACTGGGAAAATAGCGGGCAAGCCAGAGACCTGTCAATGTCCAGAGCTTCGGCAAGACATCGTATTGAATAAAGAGGACGTTTTGGATCTGGGAGTAGAGGCCGGAGATGAAGCCAAATTTCGCCTTTGCACGACCGTATGCCTGGGAACAGGAGTCAGCGGACCTGCGCATGGAGACAAGATGGTCAACGGGGCCGCGCATGTACCTGACTCTGGTCGAAGACATCCTGGGAGATTTCGTCTTCAAGCGTCTTCGGGGGCTTCGTCTTTTGCAGCACCTTATACTGCCTTAACGAGAGAAGACCTTCAAGCACATATTGACCCAGGGAGAAGCCAAGAATCAGTTTCTTCCATGGGAAGCCTGGGCGGTCAAGAAAGACCGCTAGGCGCTGTAGATAGCACAATGATTAGTGAGGGGGTCAAGTTGGAGGGAAGGGGCATTGGGTAAACGAACACGAGGGAAGTCGCCGAGGAGTTGGAGGAGAGAAGCCATTGTCCTCCTGCGGTTTAGTCAGGAGCAATGAAGGACGAATGCATGTAATGCGATTCGATATATGAATGCGAGTTGGCACGCAGCGAGACAGGCAAGGCAGGTCAAGTCGCACGAACATGTGTCTTCACCGAGGGCCTCGTTGGCTCAACTCGAACGGGAAAGTGCGGCGAGCATTCGGCGCAAATCACAACCTTGGGTAAGGCTGCGTGCAGAAACTCTGGATCATTCTCTTTGTCTGTTCAGAGCAACTCAATCTCGACAACGAACACCCTACTTTGTACTGTGCTTACAAGCCCTTGTCGAGCTCACAATGTGCCGAATCTGTGGCCGCGTGGTCAAATGCATCTTTGACAGTATGCCATCAAGGGTGAAGGTGCACCGGGTACCGAGTCGAAGGTGAGAGCTCAACATGACCGCAATGTCTTCTGTGACGAAGCACTGACTATCACCAATCAAGAGCGTTTACTACAGTTAGACGGATGCCTTCAAGGTCAATCACGAGCTTCTCCGGGGTTACATACGCACCAAACTCAACATCTCTCCTTGCCCGTACATTCAGCAACCTTTCACTCCACACTCCAAGTGTATCAACTCTGAGATCATCTACTTCGCCTTTAATAGCTTCCTCATCGTTTTCAACGCCGCTACGGTCGCAGCTGTCGAAGATTTCATGCCGTTCCTTCTCCACGACATCTAGCCTCCTTGGTTATAGAAGGAGAAGCGACACATACAGCCCCTCAAGACGTGTCCAGAAACGTCGGCACGGCTATCTCTCGCGGCTAAGATCCAAAGGAGGACAGGAGGTTTTGAAACGGCGGAAGCTGAAGAGGAGGAGCGATCTGACTTGGTAAACTCTTGTCCAGGCATGTGATGCCCTCATGCGCAAGTTGTTGAGCGAGCCAGATCTGGGGGTATTGATGACAGAGGCGAGATGCGAGGGAGCCAAATCAGGAAGGCAATTCCAATCTAGGAGTGTACAGGTTACGTTATCGAATTGGTATTGTGCTTAAGTCTGAGCTTCAATCTGGTAATTGGTCCATGATGTTGAAAGCATGGCCCATACAAGACAGATGAAAGAGCCGTTGAGGGAGTTGTACGCGGTGAACTCACAACCTATAAACTCTGTATTTGAGTACTCAGGAAACCGGCTTCTGAAGCTATTTCCATGTATGCACAATTTATTCTATATCAGACCTCCATGTTCATACCTGCGCTCCCTTTTGAGCCACCGCGCCATCGCCTTTCAAATGGGCGAAACTGCTTGCCTCAAACTTGGGCTCCTCTGCAACCTCGACCAGTTTACTCGCCTCGGTCTGCATGGGCGACAGCCCCCACCGCTCAAACATATCCTTATCCTGCTCCCACCCGTTGCAATCCGTCGTCAACATCTTTTCGCCCGTGAAAATCGCGTTCGCGCCCGCCATGAAACACAGCATTTGCTCACTCTCAGGCATAGTGACCCTTCCGGCTGCAATTCGAATGATGGTTCGCGGCATGACCAGGCGAGCGGTGGCAATACAACGGACCATGTCTTCCAATTTAACTGGTTCTTGGCCGAACATTGGCGTGCCTTTGATGGGTACCAGCTTGTTCACGGGGAAAGATTCAGGGTGTGCTGGGAGAGTGGCGAGGGTGTGGATCAAGCCAACATGGTCAGTTGCAGGCGTCTCTCCTAGACCGAGAATACCCCCACTGCAGACGTGGATGCCGGCTTCGCGTACATTTTCCAGTGTTTGCAATCGTTCGTCGTAAGAACGTGTGGTGATGACGTTGGGGTAATGCTCTCGCGAGGTATCCAGGTTATGATTGTATGCTGTTAAGCCGGCCTCCTTCAATTCCCGAGCTTGTTGCTTGTCAAGCATGCCGAGGGTGACGCAGGCTTCCATACCCAGGGCTCGAACACCTTTGACCATTTCCACTATATTCTTCATTCCCCGAGTCCGACCACGCATATCGCGCCAAGCAGCGCCCATACAGAATCTGTTGGAACCATTCGCTTTGGCAACTTTTGCTGCCTCAATGACGGAGTCGACGGCGGAGAGTCTGGTGGCTTGAAGGTTTGTCTTGTAGCGGGACGACTGAGCGCAGTACGAGCAGTCTTCTGTGCACCCACCAGTCTTGATGTTCATGAGGGTACATAGTTGGACAGTTGAGGGTTTGTGAAATCGACGATGTACAGAGCCCTGCAAGTTCTCTTAGTAAGGGGAATTCTAGACAACGGGTGTACGTACTGCGGCGAAGGCCAGTTCCATCAGAGGGGTCTGGTGAATTTGAGAGATCTCCTCTTTGGTCCAGTTGTTGCGTGGACCAGTGGCATTGACAGCTTGCTCGAATACCGACTGGCCTTGGGGTTGTGGTGGCAGAGGAGTTTGACCGAGACTGGCAGCGACTCGTGGGACATCATGCACAATGCTGTAGAAGCGAGATGAAGAGACTTTCTTCGTAGCTCTGCGAGCCACGCAGCGACTCATTGTTGCCAACTCCATCCTGGGGTGCACACAACAGTAAACTGGATGGCAATGTTTCTGTTCGGGATGTTGAACAGGATCGATATCAGCCCTCGCCGAGGGACGGAGCAGGAGCAATTCAGAAAGGGTTGATTGGTGGGGGAGGGGGACCTTGTCGGTGCAATTGTTGTGTCGGCTCGGCATTCAACAAACCCTGAGGGATCCACCGCAGCCTTGTCCGATGTCCGGTGTCCGGTTCTCCGGGGTGAGTACCGAGTAGAAAATTCAACCGCCATCCATCATCGCCATATACGACGCTTACCTCAAAGTGAGAGAAAGAGAAAGCAAAGGTAGGAGCTGCTCATCTGAGCAAAGTAAAATAGATAGTCGCAGGCGAGCTACTAATGGTGATTGGTAATGGATGAAGAAACGAACTTGTCGCTATCCCAAAATGGCCTCTTACATGCAGGTACCAGAAACTAACTTCATTTCTTGTAGAGAGCGCTGTAAAATCTCCCGAAAGAAGATACTCATTCTTATTCATGGCTGCCAGGAAGGCAGGACTGCTTGGTGCTCCTTGTGAAGTGCCTGCAGAGGGCACATGAAAACATCTTAGGTTTCATTTGTCAACCTACTGCTCTTTGGCATTGAGACGTCTGACAGCGTGATTCCGACAATTTGATCGCCCATGAGCCCCAGGTGGCTGTTACTAGCGGTGCCTTGGTGATTCTTGCAATTTTCGAACTTCTCTCTTCAATCAAACGAGAGGCAGCTAAGCAGGAACCTCGTTCGGAATTGTTGCTGTGCTGCCGTGTTCCACAAACAAACATGAGAAGCGGATTCGCAGCTTTGGCGATAGAATCTTTATCTCAATTCCTTGCGATTGGTGAGATACCTGTTTGCATACCTCATCACCAGGCTGGGCCTGGTCCATGTTCCAAGGACGAGGGATCTGAAGCCAGAATCAAATCCAGGACTCGAGGATGACGTTGCTGGAACGCTGCCGCCTTCAGTGGGCGGCTCAGTTCGTGGCCATAAAAATATGAGATCCGTAGAAGCAAAATGTCAAAATACTCCCTTTGGTGGTTAACAGCCTCAGCCTCGTCACATATAAGCGCCGACAAGCCTCATATGCAGCAGAAGTCACAAAGGGGGCTATCCAATTAGCCACGCTATATCTGCGTGCGAGATATCATACTGACGTCAGCAAACCTGTGGAGTTGTTGTTATCTTATTCGAAGGGCGGCAGCTGGACAGTAGCGCTTGCGCAGATACATAGGCCGAAAGAGATAGTCCTCCCGGGAGAAGCTCCAATTTCCTAGACATGTCGGGCTGACGTCGCCAGGATGCAATGAACTTGTTTTAGGCGGTCCAATCCATGTCAATTAGCGAGTCGACAAACCCAAATCTAATGCTGTCGAAGAATGCCGATACGTCCACGTGTAGAAGTGAGTGGGCGGTTATGGATCCTGGTATCCCTTGCGCAAAAGAAATTTAATTTGGAACACAGGCTCACCGAACAGATATGGGACGGGGTGATGAGGGGTTGTGGAAGGATTCATTCGGCATCCACGCGCATATTGGAGGGAGAGGAAAGGTCTGGGCCATCACCAGACCGAGAGCCCAATGTAGCAGTTGCCTAATGAGCGAAGGAGACGAACTCGTAGAAGCCACAAGTCCAGAAAGGCTTGATCTTGCGATGACGACGTACCCAGCATTGACACTCCGGGCCAGACACTGGATCAACGGACCGTCTGCTGTATCTTTGGAGCAATTGGAGCCTTCAAGTTCGCTGACGTAAAAGCATGGAGAGAGGGTGTATATCTTTCGCAACGTGGCTCCGCGAAGTATACCAATGAGAGACGTCGCGATGCCACTTGAGAGTCTCTTAATGATATCCACATGTAGGCTTTCTGCAAGTCATGGGCTCAGCTCTCCACACCTCCAGCACTGCGCCTTACGAGTATGCGAGTATTCCCTCGAGGAGGCTGCAGCTTCGCATCTTGATTGGGCCACCTCGAACGCCGCTTCTTCCGGAACCAGGGTAACGAACTCATGGTTCGTCGATCCAACCGAGGAGGGGGTTGTAGTGGCAAGTGTTGAGGAAGCCCATCTTGCATCCTACCCTAGTGGAGAGGAGCATGACATCTTTGTTCGAACGAAACACACAAATCAAGACCTTGATACGTGTAACTCTTGAATTTGATCACAGATCTGCAGCGGCTTCCACGAGACCGCAATCCTTCCTCAGGCAGGCGACATACTGATTGGACGAAATAGATATGACTATCTGAGACAACCGTAACTTGCTTCAATGCGCAATGTTCAGATTGGAGCCATTGGATGCCGAAGGAATTGCGCGCGCTCGGGTACGAGGTATTCGTATGGGACGGGATAGAAGAATTTGGGCTGTCCAGTCAGCGAGTGGACGTGCTATAGCGCCCAACTGAGATCAATAACATGATCATCTGTGGGAAATGCCGCGCGCTCAAGGCTACAAAAGCTGACCAGTCAGCCTTCTTGTGTGCTTCGAAGCTGGAACGAATCATCAACATGACCGAAAGTGTAGAGCAGCCAGCGAGCCTGGCAATAGTCCCGAGTAACTGGGACGGCCAGGTGGTCAGCGGCTTGACAGGGTAATAGATAAAATCGAGGCCCAGTTCAAGATAGTTGGGAGAAACCACTGACCTTCTCGTACTCTCTTTCCACCTTGACCTCCATTTCTTAGTGAGGCACAGTGGACCATCCTGCAGAAGCACCATCGACAACAAACTTCTTCAACGGAACAAGGCAGATAAGCCTCAAGGCCATCTGGACTCTCAGCTCGGCCCTATCAAGTCACAGCTACAGCGGGCTGACCGCAAGACCACAACGCCGACCACTAGAATTGACAGGCAAGAAGACGCACAGGCAGAAGAACGAGAATCAACATTCAGCTGGTCGGCTGCAGTCTTGCTGGCAAGTCACAGCTACAGGGACCCCTATCGAATCAGCATTGTTCCTCACGAAAGAGCTGGCTGAGTCGAGCACCAATCAACGCTATCAACGCTACCAGCCGCTCCGCCTCCCCTTGTCGCTCCACCGGCCCCGGCTCCACCTTTTGCCGCCGGGCGGCAACAGGGTCCCTTCTCTCGCTGTTTTAACGCCCGCCCATATCGATCCCCCCATCCAGTGACGGGCTCCCCATCTCTTTCTTTTCCCTCTGCCTCAACCCGTCTCTATCCAACCATTCCCACTTCTTGCGAACGGCCCACCTGGAGTCGGGTCAATCGTCAAATCTGTCATCAGGCGCCTCAAGTCATCCACTCTCCTTGCCAAACAATCAACCCTCACACCAACCCCTCCCGCGCCAGTCCCTCTCACGGATACCCTCCTGTTACGCGCCAACGAGACCTCCAGTCATAGCTCCCTCACTACCACCCAGCGAACAACAGGACTACTGCACCTGGCATACGCTCCGGTGACAGAGCTGGCCTCATCCTGGTCAGGATTTGTGTACCACTGCAAGAAGAGTTGGCGCTGCTGTGCAAGCTGCCCTCTCCCCCAGAAATAGATTGCCCTTTTCTCCTCGTTGCCTGACCTGCTCGTCCCGTGCGCCTCTCTCCCTCCCTTCTCTTCCTCACGGCACGATCCTCTCCTCCCTACGCTGGTGTCCGTCAAGCCCTCGACCGTCAATTACCTTTTCATTGCACGCCAGCATCAACCAGCAAGGGTTTCCAAGACCGACTCTCTCGTTGTCGACGTCAAGATGCCCGCGGTAACCAGACCAGTCCTTCCTCCTCTCCAAACCCCCAAGACGGCCTCATTCCCCTCCGAGATTGTCGCGACGCCAATTTCATGCGTCTCCGCTGTGGTCAAGCAAGAGAATGCGAGTCTAAGCACTCCCATTACACCTCCCGTTGCCTACACCGAGTTCCTCAAGGCTCTGACTCCTGTCCTGGCCAGTCCCCCAGTGAGCAGCGGTCTGCAGCGGTCGTTGTCAGACGAGTCTACATGCACCAGACACTCCTTGATATCCAACGGGTCTACGTCTTCCAGTCTTTCCTCCAGCAAAAGCGAAAGCCACAAGTCACCATCCAGTTCCGTCCCACCGACTCCGTACGCTCGCAAGACTCCCACTCACTTGAGGCGACTGCGGATTCCACATTCTCCAGCCTTTTCTCCATCCACCTCTGGGCCTTCTCCGCGGACTGCCGTGAGCGGCATGAGCACTGGCGGCGTCTACTCTCCATTCTCGCCAGCTGACTGGAACTGCGAGAGCGCAACACGGCGGTATTTCGAGGCGCCAAGGAGTGCATGTCCAAAGTCGGTAAATGTTCGATCTGTGGTGACGAGGACAGTGACATACAAACGCTCGCCGCCCCTCGACCCGGCGCCCAAGGGAAAGAAACGCAAAACCGATGCTAGTGACATGCCGCCGCCACCCAGCTCGAAGGACTTTGCTGGCATCAAGGCGGTTGACTTTCCTTCAACTCTGATCGACTCACAAACAAGTGCCATCAGTTCACCTTCTGCATCGGCCAGCCCCAGTCCAGCGGTAGTCAGTCCTCCCACGACCGCCGTCGCTTGACGTGGTCATTTACAGATTGGCCTTGGTGTGATGGCACTTTAATGGAATTTCGCAGAGGCCTCACAGAAGACGCATTGATCTCTGTGATGCCCTCGGAAAAGGAATATCACGGGTTTTACGACATACTTTGCTATCGCTTTTATTATACGTGATACCACACTACATGATTCTGCGAAGGTGCTCGGCGTTAAGAAACCGCAAACCAACGAACCGAACTCGAGGAGTTGAACTGAAACATTGAAGCACGCATTCGGTACCTTGCAAACAAAGCATGAATGGGATATGGCAGGCTTTGCTGGGATTTTTTTTATGAGACTTTCGATTCGGGAGGGTGGTTACGAGGCGGAACTCTGAAAAGCGCTGAAGGATTTTTGGTGGGACACCCATTTTTGACTCCGCAGCCGGATTCTGCGGTCAGAGCAGGGCAAGGCTCACAGATTCGCAAGAGTCTTGATGCGGAAGCCGAACGAGCCATGTTCTTTCCCGCGCACTTGGGAAGCAAGACGCAAACCAACCAATAAATGAAACTATGTTGAAAAAGTTTACAGTACGGAGTCTATTGTTGTCGACCAGTACGCGTCCTGCATTGCGGCCTTCTGGGGGCCATGGACGCAGAATAGGCTTCAGGAAAAAAACGTGGCATGAGGATCTCCAGCCGCCGCCAGTCATGACCAAGTGCTCGCAATATGAGTGGGCCACGACTGCTGCTCGATCACCGATCCACCTGGGCGGCTTCGGGTGTGGAAGCAGTTCGATTCGTTGAGGATGGTTACGGCATTACGTAGGAAAAGCCTTGAGAAGAAGCAACAGAAGCAACTGGAGGGGCTGTCGAGCTCTGTACGAGTATACTATGTATAACATCCATGAAATCCCTAGGTAAGGGTCAGCCAGAAAAAGGCCGTTTTCATATCCCCATTGGTAGGATAGCCGCGAGCCTCAATGGATGGTCCGCCAGTCGGGGGGCGGTGATGAAAAAGGGATTCTTTTGACATGTCTGTACTTTTGTTTGTGAAGAAAGTCCCCCACAAACCAAACAATCTAGACTGCCGAAATGGACATCTTATCTGTGATCATGACAAGTGAACGAGACAAGACGGCGGTCACACACCAAAGGTCTCGAGGATGAGACAAGGAGATTCTCAGGGGCAAAATGTCCACTACAACTGCAGAGGGAGAAATGGCTCGGAGCTCTATGCTACCTTGGGTGTCCTTGGCCCAGCCTTAATGCAGGGGGCTGTTGATAAACAAGTATCTCGCCCGCAGATATCACAGCGGAAGGTACAATAGTGCAAAGCGAGCGAGCAACGGGGGACACCGGATGAAGGAAAAAAAAGAGACGAGTCTTCTCCTGAATCTGGAGAACGCAGCAAGGAAAAGGAGGGAGAGAGAAGGGAGGGCGGGAACACAAAAGCAGCGAGAAAGGAGCCATCGGCTTTGTGTGGCGGGCGCTGACATCACCCCCCTCCTCTAACTTACTTACCTAGTGCCTCCTTTTGGCTTTTCTCGCCTGATTTGACTTTCCAAAATTGCCAACGCACCTTCTGTCCAGAGTCCAGGCTGCCAGGATCAACAAAACCTACCCTACCCTATGTACGCAGCAGGCGACGCAAATTTCCAGACACACAAACCCAGGTTTCTTCTAGCGTGCTTCGAACGTGCGTCGATTGGATGGTGAGACACGGGAGGAGCCCGGACGCCCCGCTGTACCGCAACGCTGGAACTGCGCTAGGGGCAGGAGAATTGTTTACTCGCTCCCCAGCAGAAAGTGGGGTGAGGCTTGAAATATGGGTCCGGCGCCTACTCGAGCGCTCGTGGCCTATCACCCGCAAATCCCCACCAGAACCTGTTTTACACCGGTCACTCCCAAAACGGTGTGATTGGCTCTGGCTCAGGCTGCCTGGATCCGGATCGTTATTTTTAGGTTGGTTTTGGAGGAGTTGCTT
>WJFF01000328.1:2604-13420 GCA_011800825.1 Fonsecaea pugnacius | reverse complement strand
CCGGGGGGAGGTATTACGAGAAATGGATCCGATGGAGGTAGAGAGGAGGTCCCCTCCCTTGTTGCGCTGGCTGGCTGGCTCAGATCCCTTTTTGGGCCAAATGGGCAAGCTTTCTTACCATGCGTGCAGCAAAAAGGGCAGAACCGGCTTGTTCACTAGTGTAAGGGTTTCAAGTGGCCAGGACAAGTTTATCAAGGGCATGGTGGTGGGGATCGACCCGGGCGCGGTTTTTTGCTTGAAATCTCGCTTCCCGACTATTTTCCTCTTTGGTCGAGTTTCATATCGTCGCGGGGAGATGCGGCCTGGAAGCTTTGCGGTTGGGTAGGGTAAGAAGGGGAAATTGGACTTGTCGTCAGTAGTGATTTGACGGGAGTTGTTTTGCCAAACAAGAGTTGGTTTTTATGCGTATCTTTCTCATCAGAAATAATCCGCCGCGTCGACGTCCCGATAACGATTGCGTATGCCCTTATGCTGCCCTTTGTGCACGGCGGTGTCGCTATTCACCTTGCTGCTCCCGTCGTACATGCCTTCTGCAAACACCTTCTCCACCCTCATCAGGCCTTGAAAGACATCGACGTGCATCGCCCCGTCGGATTCGCTGCTCGCCTGCCACCCGTACGCGACCTGTGGATTCCCCAGGACCGAGACGAGTTCGTCGCCGCGGAGCAGACACCCGCGGTCGCCCAGCTGGGTGAGCAGGGTGTGATAGACCTTTGCGATGGCGAGGTGGCTGTCGTCCTTGATGATGGCCTTGTTCGCCCACAGGATGACGGCCACCAGCGTGCAAAAGTGGATAAAGGGGATGACGGCGAGAATGGTGCCCGCGTACCTCCACGTCACCTTGAGTACCTGCGCGGCGATCGGCTGCCGCGTGCTCGTGACCGTCTTTCGCCACATGGCCGGCGAGTTGTCCATGAAGGAGATGGCGCCCATCGTGAACGACGAGATCAGGTCGGCCATGTCCAGCGGCCCGGCCGCCCCCAGGAAGCCCACCTGGGACGAATTCGTGTACACCGCGTATTCTTCCTGGCCGTCCGCGGTCGGAGGGTTGTCGCTCCACCCGATCGCCCCCGCGAGCATCCTGCCCACGATGGCATATATTTCATAGTCGATGGTGACTTCGTTGTAGGCATCTCCGACCTGAGGCTGTGAAGACGTCAGCTGTACGGAATGGGATGGAATGTAGATCACACTGGCCGCTAGGACGGGGAAAAGGTGGGGAGGGAGGCAGAACAGCATATTCAAAGGGCTTCCTCAAAGACTCACCACTGTATTATTGCAGACAAAATAAGTCCCGATTCCGTCATCGTAAATACCGCCGTCCGGGTACGCAGCAGCTTGGAAAGTGTGGATCTCCACACACCCTGAGCCGCAGGTCGAGTTCAACTTTGATATCGTCAGAAGCCCTCCTGGCCCCGGACTCGCCGGGAGGGACTTGTTGACGTGTTTGTCGCCGTCGTGATAGACAATGTATGAGAGATTGCCATACACTCCCTGGGTGACGTCGTAGTTTTTGCAGTAAGCTTGGGATTCGATGTATCGGGTTGACACAATCACCTGGTCCGAGTCATCCGCGTTCTGATCCTGAAAGTAGTAGTATGTATACCCATCCGAGGACGAGAAGTAGCTCTGCACGAACTCGACAACGTCGCTATCATAGTCCAACGCAGTTGTGGTTTCTCCGCGGACGCCCCATTCTTGCACTGCGGCCAAGTCGGCCGGATAATCGCCCGTTGACAGCGCGTTCAAGTCGACTATGCTCGTGTCCCCTCTTCTGGTGAGGACGTAATCGGTCGACGTGTCCAAGTTGTAGTTCAGACCGATGATGCCCACCAGGACGGTGACGGCCAGGTGGACCAGAAGCCACAACACACAAAGAACCTGAGTCCTGGACGGCAGATATCGGCGTCTCTGATTCCGCGCCTTCCAGAGGAGCTTGATGACGTTCATGAGACTGTCACAGCCCATGACGAGATCGAAAGTCTCGAGTGGTCTGTAACACGCCGCCAGCATTCGCCAGCGGAGGAGTTTTGCGTAGCTGCGCAACGATGCCGCCAAGTTCACCCCGAGAAGAAGAGAGACTCCTGTGGTGAGGGCGTTGAACTCTCGGCGTTGAGGTACGCTGATGGTCAGCTTCTTGGAATAAGCATAGAGGATGCCAAAGTATACAATGCAAAGGATCAGGCTGTTGACCCATTCACCAATGGTCAGTCGCAAAAGCCGCTTTCGTTGTTTGTCGTGTCTATACTCTCTCGAAGTGTTGTGATGGGAGTATTTCAGCTCCAAGACTTCGTGAAGTGAGGGCGTGATAGAACTGTATATGCGTTCCTTCCATCCGCTCTGACTCGAATACCTCCGCTTCTCGGGCGATTGTCTGGCTGGTTGTGCATCATGCCCTGTTTCTTCGGTTAGAGAGTAGCCATCGCGGCGATAATCATGGACCTACGTGGAAGAGTCTGGGCCACAGATGCATGATCGGATTGCTCGGTGTTGAGTCTTGTAGGAGGTAGAAAAGGTGATGGAGGCGAAGGGGGTGGAGATATCTCAATGACAGGCACGTTTGTTGTTTCCGACTCATGTCTCTGCTGACTGTGGGCATCATGGTCAACGTCGTTATGCGTTGACTCTTGAACAAGTCTCTGTTCGTCGCCCGCACCGTCGTCGTCGTCTCCCGCCGGGATTGGGCTGTAGCTCGCCGACGCTTCAAGGGCCATGTTCATGATAGTTCTGGCATCAACGGTCCCAAAAACCCTTTAGAACTTGAGTCTGCTAGTACTGGCATCGCGAAGAGGGGCGTTGACGAAGCATATAAACCAGAAGAATCTTCAACACCAGGCCTAGACAGCTCTAGCCAGAATGCCATTTCCAGTTCTGTTTGATATGGCGATCTCTTGCCGCCCATCGCGAACCCGAGACTTTTGCCCAATCATCAGGTGCGGTTTGGAGTCATGACCCATGTTCGATAAGGCAGGCCACTCCAGGGTATGTGTCTGGGTTTTGCCCAAGGGGCCGTTTCAGGCCATGTTGCCCGTTTCCAGCGGGTCTGGCTAGCGGAACAATATGCGGACATCCCTGCAAACCCCTCCAAAGTCAGAGGCGCTAGCCTTGTGATACGAGCAGTGCTCCAATAGACCAGGTTAAATGGCAAGTTGGCGTGGGTTTGTGATGGGCCAGGAGACATTCAGTGACACCTTCGTGCACCTTCAAAGTCCAAAGTAGAACATGGCTGTGAGGACCGTCCACCAAAGGGGCCATGCAAGATGGAGATTGCGCATACGAGAACTCGTACTCTCCGTCGGCGTCGGAATGATATACGCAGGCTTGCGTAAGCCAGAGACGAGGCATTATGTGCTCCACAGGACAAGAGATCGATTCGCAGGCTTGGAGAACTCGCATAGTATCATTAATCTCGACGATGAGTATTCGAAGAAAGGGGAGAGGTTTCACCAGCTCACGAGCTCACGGACCTTTTTCTTCCTCGAGTAAAGACGAGATGCTAGGCTGCCTGCGGAACTGGCCCGTCCCGAACTGCCTTGCGCCTTTGCGAGCTTGAACCCACACTATTATAAGGCATCCCATTGTTCTTAGAGTCAAGCACGAGGTTTTTTGTTTGAGGTATGTACTAGTGTCCTCGCCACTGTTATGGGCCTTGTCTCCCTGGAGGCTGTTGTTCGATAAAGTCCAGTTCTTACCAATCAAAACCTGATTGTGGAGTTTCATACTCGCCATGTGCGCATATGCCATCACTTCTCTGACTATCACAGTGTATGAACTTCAGCATGAATCGGTCACATACGGCTCGTCACACTGGAAGCACTGAGACAACCCCTTGGATTTCGCCTTCCACAAGGCCAACACCTCGCCACGTCCGACAGCACTCTGAAGGCCAGATGCGCACCTGGGTTTCCGCCAAAATTGCCGCATCCAAATTTGAAGCGCCGCCACGAAACAGATGTTTCCCCAAGCTAACATCCGCCGAAATAAAGGAATGTATCGGGATTGAACCGCGGCAAGCCAGAATAGAAGAGTTGTCCGGTCAAATTTCAAGCAGATGTTGACAACTGGACAGTAGTAATCTTCATTTGAATGCTGGCATTACGCAGATCCCATCCTCCAAGTGGCTCCGTACAAGGGCTAAACTGATGGGTTAAGCCATCTAGTCCGCTCGCACGAGGGCTGGATCGGGAGTTTCAGGCATTTCCCGACAAGATGTCTGAAGTTTGGGGTGAGCCTGCTATCCAGCAGCGAGAACAGAGGACATGGTTGCAGACTCGTCCATATCGGATATCCGGGTACTCGGTAGGCGCAAAAGACTTGAAAGGGGCCACTGAGTGTGCAGATGAGGATCAATCGTACATCCGTGGTTAGGAGGAGAATTCCAGCCAACCCGGATGCGATGTTGGACGGCACAGCCCTGAAGAATGACCGAATGCGCAGAAACCAGTTTGACATATTTCCCCCTCTTCAGCTTTTCTTGCTCTCGCTGCTAGAAGCACCAGGAGTGTCCGGCTTGCCTGCAGCCGTTTTGCCAAACTCCAATCCCAAATTCGTCCACTCATCTTTCGCCATGAGGCCCTTCTCCATACGACAACCGAGATATTCCTTTGCCAGTAGCCTACACTCTTCGTTGTTCCTCCCAGGAGGGTTCTGTCTTCTCAAGCAACGTAGATAGGAGGATATTACGTGCTTGCATTCCGCGTCGTGATCAAGTGGGAAGGAACCGCGTTCCGGGGGAGTTGGCTTGTAGTTGGCGGCGCCACCACCTGGCGCTCCGAAACCAGACATTGATGTATATTTTGACAACAGGGGGACCAAAAGGAATATTGAGTATAGCTAGTCGCGGTGAAGGATGGCGCAGAATGAATGTTTGCAAAGAATCGGTTTGGAGAGTTTGGATTGGGAAAACGGAAATATATTTACTATCAGGAGACAGTAAGCCCAAGCTCCAAATACTTATCATCACGTGCCTACTCGACGTCGAATAAAACTCAGTCGATCAAGTAAAGGACTCTCTTGACAATAAATCGCTGTTCAAGGGTTGTTGTTTGTAATTATCTATCTACTACAATACCAAATTGTTCAAGAGCTAGAAGTATAGACAGCCAGTCACAGTTCGCAGACAGATCATTCAGTGTCAACGACTTCAAATTGATCGCCTCTCCCTACGGTATCCATCGAGAAAACAAAGGAACTAATGTGATGTTAGCACATGTCTATAAGAACAGAGTAGCGTGTCAGATTGGGCCAAGCCAGGAACATTTCAGTTCTCCAAGGTGATGTATATTCGACAAGGGGATTCAGTAAGAACACAGCGAAATACATGAGATCATCAGGGTAAAAGCATCGATAGGAGGGGGTATGCTTACTTGTTCCAATCGAACTCAATGGACACAAACGGTGTAAAACAGATATACCTGTGCCAAACAATAGTCGGTCAGCCCAGCTCCGAGGTCAGATCTTTTGCGAAAATGAAGAAATTAAACATCTATGTCAGGCTATTAGCAATTCTGTCAGCAAGAGGCAGGAAACCAGCAGATGATCCAAGAAACATACCTCATTAAATCAGAATTTTCAGTGTTAACGTTCATTTCCAAGCGAAAGCTCGGTTCAAACAGTGTGAATATTGTTCATCATAGGATGCAGGTTGAGATGAGAGACAGAAGGGCGCAGTAAATACCTAACACCAGCGCTGTTAGCACCGCGTCACATATGTGATACAATCCAACAACGTTTTATGCATTCGCATTCGATCAGCTGACGAGTTCTCAACAAGTGTTGCGACCTCAAAACATCCACAAGGATTGTACGTCCTGCTTTTACAGATGTATGGTGCCACACACGCAGTCTGTCCGCCCGTTCGTTCAAGTCTTCGTCACGGGAATAAGGCAAGGGGAAGGAATGAGTAGCGAAGAATGTACCTGTGACAAATTCTCATTAGCCTTCCGTGCCACGACACAGAAAAACTGGAAGAGTTAAAGATGCGCATGGGTCAGACAAGGCTGAAACTTGTAGTAGACAGATTCCACATGGTGAATTAAGTCTGAGGAATGCCATTCGTGTCAAGGGGTCATCACGAGAGGAACAAGATGAAGTGGAGGTAAGGT
Organism: Fonsecaea pugnacius; assembly: GCA_011800825.1. NCBI lineage: Eukaryota > Fungi > Ascomycota > Eurotiomycetes > Chaetothyriales > Herpotrichiellaceae > Fonsecaea > Fonsecaea pugnacius. Next base: position 7,316 of record WJFF01000328.1, on the reverse strand, counting down.
CGTACCTTTTCAGAGAAATGCTGTGCGCAGCCGTTGTAGCATACGGAATTCCTTCAATCGCCTGCCATAGCCTTCAACAAGTCAGCGATCATTCTGCGAAGACAGAATGGGTGCAGGAAAAAGGGTAGCGAGAGGGTCAGCGTAATTCTAGAGATAAATTTGGCTCCTCATAGAACGTGAATTCTTGGAGTTGGATTGTATAATGTTCATCATTCGAGCAAAGGACAGGAAACAGAGCTGCGCTAACCTTGAAAGCGACCATCTGGAAGCTGGGCGATTGCATGATCCAGTTCTGGGCACGATGAATCGAAGAAAGGAACTCGAACTTTTTGGAAAGTGAAACTGGAACTGCGAACAAAATAATAAAACGGTGCCAAGCTTGTAGGGCCACTTACGGTTTAGTGCAATCTCCGCACCAGAGCCTTGTCAAAAGTCAGCCTCGTAGACACAGCGACTCAACCATCCCTTCATCCCTTCTTTTTCAGCTTTGGTTTGCAGGCCAGCCACTGTTCGCGACATGTCGTCTCTACTTCCTAAAGCCCCTTCATCGAATTCTAAGATCAATATTATCTCTGGGCAGCTTCCCTCGTATGTGAACGCCACACAAGCTCCGACTAAGAAATCCCCATGGCGCACTATCCGTGGGCTCGAATATAATCAATATGCAGCGGTCATTCTTCCTGATGAGCTATACAGTCTCATTTGGGACAAAGTGGACGCGAGTATTCTGCCAGTAAAATATGCGAAGGTCATCATGAAGCTAGCAGATGTACTCAATGGGGACTTCTTCACGGAATATGTAAAAAGAGGTGAGGCCACTGAAATGCTGTCTTCCGCTGTCAACTCTCAATGCTGCATTCAGATCATGAGCAAACCTAACTTCTTTTGGATGTGTAGGGAACGTGCTCATGATCTCAGAGGGTGAAGCTGGTATTGATAACATCTTTTCGTTGAAAGAAGGTATGTAAAGGTAGACAGTCAGTCGAAGCCTGTATTTCATCGGAACTGGATTGGCTTGAGAGCCCTGGGCTAACTTGGAATATCAGGAGTCCTGAGACTGGAGCTTTCGAAAGACTCATATGAGCGGGCTGGTCTGCAAGGCAAGCCCATACCTTCTGGCGGCAGCAAACACGTCAAGTTGAGATATCGTAAGTCATCTCTCTCCGATGGCTTTACTTCGTTCTCCTCTAGCACCAGAACTTCGACTTTGTGCTTGGGTATGAAGCTGAGACTCTTGCAGTCGTAGAGATTGATCTTCGTCTCCCCTCAATGTTACACGGCAAAAAGGGCTTCGAGCGGCTCGTCTGGGCCGCAAAGCATGCTCTAAACCAAAGCCTTAACTGGCTCTTCCTCGATCTCAATACAAATGCTGGAGGTAATTTTCTTCTACGCTTTCTCCCAAGCTTCCCTGCTGGTCCTGATCCTCGCTACAGATGTCTCGGATCAGAGTACACTGCCTCTGAGCGCACACCATCCCACAATCCACATGATTTCACCGGTGACACAGTCTCTGACAAACGTCTTGACCCCTCGTACAATAACTGCAATATCTGACGAAATCTCCCTTCCACCTGCAGAGGCGCATGAGTCTTTGTATGATATGTTGGAATACCTCGATATGCTCTCACTAGCTTCGCCTCGCATACAAGCCACGTACCAGACTCACTCTTTTCTCAGCCAATATCAGGTGCCTGACCTTTCAGATAGTCCAGACTTGAATGATACCAGCACTTCAGGACGGACGGTCAAAGTCCTCACATTGTCCGGTCTCATATCATCCCGATGGATATTGGAATTATTATGCGCTGTTATGTAAGTTCGTCTCCTATATGAGCTTAGGAAACAAGTTTCTTGCATGGAACCAAATGCTATCTCGATCTCATGTGATGCATACTATTGCTCCGTTCATTGCTGAGCACCAGATCTTAACAGAAAACACTCCCGCACCGAACTCTTCGAGGCACTTCCAAAGCAGCAACAGTGGCTCGCAATCAGTGTCTCTTCCCACAAGATGCAAGCAGTCAACCAAGTTGAGGGATATACAATCTTACTTCAGCCAGTCCACGATGCTAAACGATCGCGGAACATTCATCCAGACAACTCGACAGCCGCCATTTCGGAAGACACAAACGCGAATCTGGGTAAGGGGTCGCCACGACCTCCGGACCGAGAGGACGAAGACGATATAGATATGACACAAGGGTCGACCCCAGCAAATCCCCATCAGAATCATGAGCCTCCCCCATCAAGAACTGGCTTTCATCACTATCTCTGTGCGGAATACATTGGCAGTCTGACATAGCCAAGATTCCGGGTAGTCGGAGCACCAAATATTTCATGAAGGCTTCAAGATGACTCTCTATCTAAACGGACATCAACATCGTGGATGAAAGGCAACAACCTCGTACTTCACAAAATCTGTCAGGCTGAAGCGGCTTCTCTGGACCAGTTGTCCAGGGCAAGTTGGCCTGCATTCTCAGTATGGAGCTTGGCTCAATAAGAGAATCTGAAGGCAGGGTGATCATCACCGAGGTTCTTGAGCTCGGACTCTGGCAAGTTATACCGATAATCCCTTGCGCCCTCGTCTCGGAGCCTGTTCTCTCTCTTGAGGTACCATAAGAGAATGCATGAAGCCAGGGCTCCGGCGGAGAGGAGACCCACGCCCGTCCCGAAACCAACTCGATATGTTGGAGCTTGCGACTTGAGATATATGTTGCTGCCGATGATGCCACCGATATTTCCCAGGGATAATTGCATGGCGATCCCCACCCCGCGCTTGTAGTGGCCGCCCAGGTTGTTGCTCAACCATCCTACAATCCCAGGTTGGGCCACGACTAGGCCGCTTTGGAGGAGATACAGCGCGAAATAACGGACGGAGACCGAAACCGAGAAGTATGACAACAAGATGGCATATGCGATGATGGCGACGACACATCCGCCGAAGACGAACGAGAACCGGTGCCTGAGGTAGTCGGAGAGCAAAGCGCAGGTCAAGCACACCACAGTCCCAACCATATAGAGGGGTATCGTCATCACCTGGGCTTTAGTCGAGGTCCAGCCCAACTCTAGGAGTATCGTGGGCAGGAAATAAGCGCTCCCATAGCTGGACGTCAGGATGCAAAGGTATGCGAAACTGGCAATCCAAATCTTGACGTCGCCGAAGCACCGCTTTACCGCCTGCTTGTTCAGAACGTTCATCTCAACGTGCGTAGTGTCCGACGCCAGTCTCCACGCCCAGAACTGTCGTTCCTCTTCGGTGAGGAATTTCGCCGTCTCTGGCCAGTCGGGGAGGATCCAGTACGCCGGGATCGCGACGGCGATAGTGACTAACCCTTCTATGATCAGTATCCATCTCCAGCCGCTGTAACCCGATATGCCGTCCATGTGAGCGATCGCGTAGGCGAGGAGGCCACTGAAAGCTCCCGTGACGAGGGAAGAGCCGTAGAAGATGTTCAACCTCCACTGGAACTCGTGCCTCTTGTAAAACATTGTCATCAGGTAGATCGAACCCGGGTAGACGCCCGCTTCGAGGCCCCCCAGGATTGTTCTGCAGACGACGAGGCCGGCATACGACCTCGTCAATCCCTGACACATGGTCACGACGCCGAAAGCGAAGACCACGACGCTGAGGAAAAGCGACGGTCGAATCCTCCTGATCAGGATGTTCGCAGGGACTTCCAGCAAGATGTACAGGATGAAGAAGATAAACAGGACGACGTTAAAGTCCTGGCCGTGCATGTGGAGATCCTTCTCCAAGCCCTGTATCCGGGCATTTGCGATATTGACTCTGCATCGCCTTTTTCAGTGTGAGTCCTTCGTGGGGGAATGGCGGGGACTGACCTGTCGAGAATGGTACACATGAACAGCAGAGACAGCATCGGCAGCAAGTTGAGGTCGCACTTTAAGAGGATGCGCCTTTCAGAGAGTCGCGCATCGTTGGAGTCATGCGGGATTTCTGTTGAGATCCCCGCAGCTTCTTCTTTCTGCGATGGCCTAGCTGCTTGATGGGATTCGTTCAGCTCCATCTTTTCCGTCGAGAAAAAGGAAAGATGTTGCTCGAAAACGACACGGACCAACGTTTCAACACTGGAGAGAAAGACTGCGAACGATAGATCTCAACTCCAAGATTCGACGCACAGGAGAGGGCATACCATTAATAAGGCACCTTGCTCTTCTGTCTCTTCCTTGACAGTGCCGACCATGGTTTGACCTGTACCACTGCTGCCAAGGAGCCCGATGTCGAACCAGCGGCTTCAAACGATGACCATGGACGGAGTTCAACCGTGGCATTAATGCACAGTTACAAAGACCTAGCATAAAGACACAAGTTCAATACTGCGATCGCAAGTACTCGGTACGCACGAATCGACTCCTGCCAGTGCTTGCATTCGCTAACAGCCGAAGCGAGAAGCCATGACGGCTGAATAATAGGATCATGTAAGAGAACAATGCGTGCGGCTCGCAACCAGAACGGGTAAGGCGAGACTCCCAGAACGGCTAGCGTATTGCCTTTGAATGAATTCGCACCAATAGGAAGTCGTTTACGTAAGGTGCATAACCTATTTCTTCTTTGGGCGCAGAAACCACATGCCGAAGAGACGGTGTCCCTTAGAGTAGAGAGCCCCTAAGTCAAGGGACCGCATCCTGCTGCCATGGTCTGAGCATCGGGAATAAGTACGGAATGATCACGGAACGCAAGAGGAAGGTGGTCC
>WJFF01000031.1:212564-223195 GCA_011800825.1 Fonsecaea pugnacius | reverse complement strand
CGGGTTGGCGGGGGATGGTACGCCAAAGTGATGTGAGGTGGCACAATGGCACCCGGAGGCAGCAGGAAATATACACGGCGGATATTGTCCGAGGGGTTGTCGTCTGCTGGGAAGACGGTGCGTTTGCCGGACCACGAGACCTGCCATCTCCCTGATTTGTCTCTTGTCTGATCATCGTCTTGCCATTCCACCATCATGACTTTGGTGCCATCGTTCCCTTTACCCGGTTCGAACTCGAAGCGGGCGAGCGCAGTGACGGACAGGAGCGTGTCAGGCTGGGTCGGCGACCTGGGAGACTCGACTTGTGCCATGGTTGACAGGCAGGAAACGACGGGAGAGACAACAAGGTCTTTTGACGGCAAGATCGGACAAAGATGGACTGGCGATCCGGGGCAAAAGAGTGGAACAGAGACACGAAGACAACGAGGAATATGAGAAGCAATCGGGGAAATTGAAAGTTGGAAGCGAAGATGGTACCGACTTTTAGGATCTCGACTAAGCTTAAGATGGCTTGCTCAGGGCGTTGGACCATGGTTGCAGCCGTGTGTCGCTTCCGGTGCTTCTCCTGCAATTATTATTCAAGTTTCTGCACGCGAGGACAAAGATAGTGAGATGGAGTATCTGTCCATAACCTCCCCTCGTTAGCCATTGATCCTGCCGGGCGTCACCAATGTGCCTTGGTCATGAAAATAGTCGTTTGACAACAAATCCTCAGCCAGACGTTCTCCTCGTACTCGCACGTCACATTCGTCGTTTACGCAAGTCGCCAATAGACTGCGCCAAACGCAGCCTCAACGGCCGGATATGATTTCGACCAGCGGCATCGACACCAATCACGATGCTCCTCAGCTCAACATCCCCTTGCATATACTTCCCAAGCACCCCTCGTCATAAAGGGGGCCAAAACCCTAATGCCGCTGCTCCTGTTGCTCTATGTTCCTGTCACACTCCATGATAACCATGGTCCCCATCCCGACGGACTCGTCACCTACCATTGGTCTTGGTGCTTCAATGGCAAATGGTCAAGAAACAGGCACAGATTTCAGACAGACATTAATGCCAATGAATGTGGACAAGCCATCCAAGACTACGAAATATGCCCAAAATATCCTCCTACGAGGTCGTCTGCACAATTCCATACGCCAACAATGCCGAGAGATGACGACCGTGTCAATCTTATGCAATACCCAACATTGTCCAGAGAGAATGGATCTCGTAAACTCCTTTTGGTCAATCCCATCTCGACTCGTCCTGTTTTTCCAATTTGATGCCATCATTACTCAAAGCCCATCCCATATCATGCTCACCCTCTTGCCATAAGTCTATATGGCATATCCCCAAGATCAAATCCAGCACTGGTCCTACGAGACACGCCCTTCCACGCTGCTTCCTCTCTTCCACTCGTTGACCTGGTGGTCCCAGCCGAACCTCCGCACCCGCTTCCGCGTTCATGGCCGTAGTTCAACCCTCCGATACCGTCCGAACGTCGGGGGCGGATGCTGCCGTTCAAGATCAGCCGGCTGCAAGTCCTCAGCCAACGACGAAGCAAAGCTTCGGACGCTATTTGCATACGACACAGGGCATGAAGAGTAGCCGCCGCCCGAAGGACCTCGCCATTGCCCTGAGTGGCCACGAGATTGTCGGCGGTCTTGAGTGCGCGAGATTTGCCTGGTTTGTCTCACATACGCGAATTCAGCGTCGTGGGAGGTGTATGAAAATGCGTACGATGGATACCGCTGCTGTTGATACTGAGAGGAGTTGTGATATCCGTTATAATAGTCATGAGACGAGGAGGAATATTCTTCAGGGGAGAGGCATTGCTGCCAGTCCGGCTGCTGTCCTCCATGTTGTGGAGGGATGACCGGATAAAGCAACTCATCCGCCACCTCTTCATAATATGGCTCATGTTGTCGTAATTCCCAAGATGGTCGCCTCAGCGCCTCACCTGCACTCAGTCGTCGAGCTTTCCATACAGCAGCTTGCGCAGCCCACGGATCTGGACTTATGTCGACGGGTCGGGGGGAATGAGATGGAGGAGGAGGTGCCATAGGATCGGAGTGGTTCCCTTCATAATCAATGTACGCAGGACGGGGTGAGTGTAGAGGAGGTGGAGGGCCCGCTTCGTAACCGACCGAAGGCTGTCTTTGGATGGATGAGGTTCGGTATGCCTTCTGTACCATTTCTGGCGTGATGGGTGGCGCATCACTGGCAAAACTAGCAGGCCTTAGATTCTTCCCAGGTATCCCCCCTCTATCGTTAAAAGAAGACCTCCGATCTGACATCATACTGTCCCGGTCCCGTCTTGATCGGGTTCGAGGCCGAGACACCTCCGCAGCGGCCTCGTCATCCTTGATAAGGCCCGGCAGTCGAAAGCGAGGATCCATGGTCGAACGGAGGCCTTCAGGCACGCTGCTACCGTCTGTCAAGTTATAATAGCCTTTCCCCAGGGAAGCGCTGGCGGTTCTCTGATCATTGACGATAGCCAACGCTTCAGCCTCGCTGACGCCAGAAGGGTTGCGTGATTCTGCCTTTTCTCCTTTAGATCGACCAAACCACGATCTCCGACGACTGCGAGACCGAGGTCGCTTGGCATGGAGTACTTGTTCCGGAGCAGGAGATGGAAAGCTGACCTCGTCAAGGGGGAGAAACAGGGTAGATTTACTACTAGCTCTGTTTCCAATTGAGTACGTTTGGTCAAGTTCCGGTACAGCGTGTGAACGTATCCGAAGGGTTTCCTGTGCCTCTGGTGAGACCTGGGGAATGTTGTCTAACTCGAATGACCGGACTCGAACAACTCCTACTTGGCTAGGAGGTTGGCTTGATGGACGTCTCTTCTTCAGGAGTTTCTTCCGTGCCTTTGTACCTTTTGTAGGGCGGGTATCGGACTCAGGGGCTATCGTTGTTGGGACAATAGGCATCGGAGTTGACGTTGCAGGATTAGGTTGAAGATTAGAAAATGTCGGTACATAAGGCTCACTCCTGCGCGACTTCAAAATGGAGATTCCATGTCCAGAAAAAGATGGCACACGTCCTGACTCCGGTACATCGATATTCACCTGTGAGTCTGGAACTTCTGGTAAAGCCCTAAACTTTGTTGGTGATGGGGTAGGCCTGACCATCTGAAATGACCGCAACGAGTTGCTTGAGCTGTAGCCACTGTCCGATTTTTGAGGTGGACGAGAAGGTGGAATTGCGAGGGGAGGGTTTGACAGCTGAGATTGAAATTCGACTGCGGATTGAAAGCCTTCATCGACGGAGTACCTTGGTTCGATGGGGGAATGCCAGCTCATAGGACTATCACTGGGTAGAGATTCGTTGCATGGCTCATCACCCGGTAGAATTTGTCGACCTCGACTTTCTTCGGACCTGAAGCTTGACTTGCGGACCACAGACGAAGATGGCGAAGGTGACCTCTCTGGAGTACTGACAGGGGATAGAAGCCCCGGGTCGTTGTTGAGCGGGGGCGTTTTCTGTAGTGACGAGCATCGGCTCGCCCTCCAAAGCGAGCCTTCAGACCTGGTCCTTCTAATAGTGCCAACTGGAGAGCTGGACTGCGGCTGGTCAAATGGGCCGACACCGAGCTCTGCGATATACTCTTCGGCCATCAGTGAAGTGTGATCATCAGCTGGAATGCTGGCCGAAACGAGGTGTACGTCTTCTTGTGCTGTCATGACACTGTGCAGTGGGTGAATCCGTGGCCCAGCTCTATCATCGTTGGGCTCCCAACTAAAGTACCGACACTCATTATTTCCGGTCGGAGGACTCGACTCCAAGTGGGATGTATTGCCAGATGTAGAGACCAATAGATTGAGGTCTTCGTCGGCATCACCGTAATCGCTTGACGCGTCTCTCCGTGGTGCTGGAGCAGACAGAAGGTGTTTCGACACCTTGGAAACCTCACTGAAAGCTGGTGATGCTCGTCCGTTGACGATTTGCAGAGAGCCGTGCCTTAGGCCGCCGAGATGAGAATAGCTTATATCTGAAGGGGTGCCAGCACGGCCAGTTGTCCTTGGAGGAGGTGGAGGTTGCCAGTCAAAGTCATCTACATCAAAAGCGATTGCCTGCCGCTCCTCTATCTCTTGAATGGGATCACGGCCCTGGCTCTCCTGCTTGGTAGCAATTTGAGATGGCTTTCTTGTTGCTGTACCAGGGGTAAAGGATGATCGACGCATGGGGGGTATTGGCTGTGGTTCGAGGATTCTGTCCATAGCTGAATCCGGGGTTGAAAAGGCCGCGGTATCACAATCCAAAGGATTGATACGTTCACTGCTAGGTGTGCGGATTATGCTGGAGGACCTTTGCAGCGATAGACGCCGGAGCAACAGAGACTTCCTCTTCGGGGGCTTGATAGGTGACAGAGGGGGTGGCGTTCGTTGCTGCATGGTTCGCGATGGACTTGTCCCAGCTCCAGCAGCCTTGCCCTCCAACTGACTGACCATATAGGCGACCCTGAAGCCCGAATCATTCTTGTGCATGCGAAGAGGTGAGCCCGAGTCGGTGACAATGGCATCGTCCCGCGACTGTTGCTGCTGGATGCCCTTCCCTGAAGCGGGGGATGATGGAATCGACAGCTCTGTGCGACTAGCATTTTTGCTCTGTGGAAGCGATGCCTGAGCTTTGAGACTGGACGTCGAGACACCGGAGGGGATTCTGCTCGTCGGTGGCTTAGACAACCGATTTCTCCGACGAGGCTCAGACTCTGTATGTGCAGACTCGGCTGCAAGACTCGACCTTCTCTTTGCGAACCACATGGCGAGTGGTGCAGTATATGCCACTGTTCATCCGAGTTCCATCCAATAAATGTCCACTCATGCAAAGGCAATGCTCCCTCAACCCTACTCTCAATGAATGAGGTTATAATATCGCGGTCATTTTTTAACCATCTGCCATCTGGTGGCTGAGAATGCAGGACGATGTAAAGGTATGCCGGTCAAGATATAGCTGACTCAGAATAGAGAATATCGGCCAGGTGAGCAGACTTGTGCGTCTGTCAAGCAAGGCAAAATGGAGTCCGTGCTCCGGTGGTGACAGTGGCCCGTTCGTCGTCGCGAGTAGGTGGCCGAGAGCTAGGACGATGGAGACTCTGGAACGACAGACAGATGGTGTACCTAGATCGTAGGTGAAAACCCAAAGGAACGGCTTGGTGAAACAGATTAAGAGGCAATAGACAAAACAAATCCCGCCAGGGCAACACCAGGTCGATCAGTCGAGTGATGTACTCGGTATTGCACGGCAAACGAAGGATGTGGTGGAGGAGGAGCAGGATGGGAGACGACTGTGGCGGTGGAGCAGCGCAGTGACGACTTTTGATCCGTTTCATATTTCATGGGGAAATGGCGACGAGGACGCATGGACCAAGCCGTATGTACGTAGACCTTGGAAGCTCAGAAGCTTTCAATGCAGGGCTAATCCTCTCATGTGCAAGACGAGGTGGTGGTGCAGGGGCGAGGGGTTGATTGGCTGAAACCACCCCATGTAAACAAATTTCAGGTCGCCCGGAGACGCAGCAGTGGCCAAACCCAGGGCCCCGACCTTGCCCTCAACCGGATTTTTAGACGCTTAATTCCAAGCATCAGCCACCGCTAAACTCTTCTACTACCCACCATCGGACCACCGTCACTCGATACGCCACAGCTAACCTTCCCCCCCTCTTTGTTCGTGCCGTGGTACCCCTTGATATCCCCCAGAAGAGACCAGGGTCTAGGGCCCAGGCACTGGAGAACACGCCTGACGCAATCGAGTCAGCCACTAAAGCTAAGCCCCAAATCTTGAGATCCGTTTGTGTAACTCCGGCTACCTAACCTTGGTGCTCGATCCTCACGACCATCGGTATCCTCCATGCCCTATCTCAAAGTTGACGGTCCAGAACTTCCGCTGAACACCCGCACGAAGAAACCTCCGCACCTCTTCTACCACAACTATAGGTGACGGTGGTGGCCTGTCTGATGGCTGATTGTCCGTCGTGGAATTCACCGAGCTGAAAGTGTGTGTGCGTCCGTGGTCCACACTTAAGAGAAGATGCTGTTGGACACCTAAACGCACGCAAACGAAGCGATGTACATATTATTGGTGACGATTGGGGGAACGGACCTCGATCACATGCCGCAAACACCACTACGCGACAAAAGAATGCATTGGGCACCTTGGTAACCAGCGAATACGATCGCCCCAAGACCCTCGGTGTCTGAAACACTTGCGTCTGACAGTCAATACTAACTGGAGCTGCAGATGAACTATACCGACTCCTCACTCCGTAGTCTCCCAGCCTCCCTTCTGCACTCGAGCGGGGAAACTACAAGGATCCGGATGCATTGAATGGCGCAGTTTGACTTCGGAAAACATGTGCCTCGTCATAAGCCCGATCGACATGTGCAAATAGTCAGACTTTGAGTTCCCTTTTACCTTTTGGTTAGGGTGCCACTACACATCGTCAGATGAAGGGGAGATTACAGAAAAAGCAGGGGAAAAGAACCAGTCATGTGTGAGAATAATCAAGTGAATTATATTTCTAGGCTCTAGAGCTGCCAAGGGAGCCGAGATCCTCTATTCATACATTCCCAGTCACTCCCCTTGCCCATGTCCCGTAGATAACCGGCTCATGAACCTTATCCGAATCCGATATCCTCCTTGTAACGCCACGCTATGCAGCCTTCATGCTGGTGTCGTACAGATAGTCGTGTCTGCAGGTTCTTCGGTGGCCTTACTCGACAGCAATGCGTCTGCTTTCAGGTGCGGCCTTGGGAACCACAATGCTCAGGAGGCCATTCTTCAAAGAAGCCTTGACCGCCTCCTGATTCACACGGTGTGGGAACCAGAAGCTGCGGGAGAACTCTCCCACACTACGTTCGGTGATCCAGTATTGTTGTTGTGCAGGCTGTTGCTCTTCGACTTTGGTTGGCTGCTGCTCCTGCTGAGCAGGCGTCGGCGCTGCGACTTCTGTCTTGCTCTCACCGGCGGCGGCCCCGGATGAATTGGTGGGTTCCTCATCTTCGACAGTGGGTTGATGGGACTTGACGCTACCGGTCTCGGATGCAGGGGCTTCCTCGATCGCAGATTTGTTGTCGCCTTGGAGAGACGAAGGGCGGGTACCAGATTCAGTGGTGCGTTCGGTTCGACCCTTGATGGTCAAGGTGTGTTCATCGACAAATTCGATGCTCAGATCCTTCTGCTCGATACCGGGGAGTTCACCCTCAAGGACGTAAGTGTCGTTTGATTCCTTGACATCGAAGCGAGGGTTCCATTGTTTCCTGGTTGATCGGCTGGCTCTTTGGATCTCATTGAAAGAGTCATCGAATAGAGAGAAGAGAGGCGCAATGTCACGGCGGGAAGGACCGCAGCGTGCGGGCGCAAAAGCGAGTCTCGGAAAGAGGAAAGACATGTTTCTGGTAGTGGAAAGCGTTGGCTTGATTATTCTTGAGGCTTGAGGGACGATTCTCGTTCGAGTTGAATGCATAAGACTTGATCTTGATGAATGTCGAACTGCAGAAAGCCCTCCGTCGACGAAGATTTTATAGCCTTTCATCTTGTCTGATAGAAGGTGCTGGGGCAGTCGAGATGGATGAGAAAGCAGATTATGTCGACTGTGCCACCCTTTTGCTGGATGCTTCTGGGAAACGCAAGCACCCTCTGCCTGTTGCTCGATTTTGCCACTTGGTGCCAGATGCTTCGGTATATAGCCAGAAGCTTCCGTGTCACGTGATCTCACAGAGCATCACTATGATGAGGACAAGGGGGACAAAGGCCATGATGAGGAGGCTGTTTCATCGAAATAGAGCGGGGTTATCGTCAGGCTCAATGGATGTCTGTAACACCAGGTGACGAGTATAGCTCGAGCTTGCGGGCTCCCATCCTGATCAGTGTCTCGACAGCTCCAAAGTCCTTTTTGTCCACGGTCTGGTTCTTGCGGAATTCGCGTCTAGAGTGACTTGATCAATCAATGTCTATAGTAGCCGCCTAATGTAACAGCTCAGGGGTTCATCCCTCACCTTGCTGCGGTCCGGAAGTGCTCTCTTGTCGCCTATTGACCCAAGGTAGAGTAAGATATGACTGACTAACAAATCTGGCGAGGAGAAGATTGGGGACACCAACCTCTGGCTTCTTGCCTGCTGCACGCAGACAAGCGCGGTACAGCTTGAGTACTTCGCGCTGAAGTCCTGAATGACGCATCCTGGTCCTTGTTTCGATGCACTCTGTACGTGTATAACTGGACAACCAATATGATACAAGTCGAGAAAAGTGAACAAAAGTTCTTCAAAAACGGCATGAGATTTGGGCCGCCAACCATTCCACATTAGGAGATGATCTCGCGCTGCCCTAGTGCATCGGATTCAAGTTTGAGGGTGCATATCATTCAATATCATTTATCTAACAGGTATCAACATCTCATACAAGTCATGTCTCTAGCGGTATTAATGTTCTGACAACAGCAAGCTCCCTCTCTGCAGCTCATTCCTCCTCCAAAAACTTCAGAAGTTCGCTGTTCACCTCATCCGCCTTAATGTTTGAACGCATGAGGTGCCCCCTTGATCTCCACCAGTCTGCCGTTCTTCAACAGCTTGATAGCCTCGTGGGCGCTCGCCTCGATCGGCACGACCTGGTCATCATCGCCGTGCATCACCAACACGGGGACCTCAATTCTCTTCAAGTCCTCAGTCATGTCCGTTTCCGAGAAGACCTTGACGCACTCGTACGAGTTGACGAACCCGCACATCATCCCTTGTTGCCACCAAGACTGAATGAGGCCCTGAGAGACCTTGGCGCCGGGACGGTTGAAGCCAAAGAAAGGACCAGAGGGGACGTCGATGAAGAATTGTGAGCGGTCCTTAATCATGGCGGCTCGGAAGGAGTCGAAGACCTCGATCGGCGTACCCTTGGGGTTGGCTTCGGTCTTGAGCATGAGCGGCGTTACCGCGCTGACCAGGACCGCCTTCTTGACCCGACTGGAACCGTGGCGGCTTAGGAACCTGGCAACTTCACCGCCCCCTGTTGAGTGGCCGACCATCATCACATCCTTCAAGTCGAGGTGGTCGAACAACTGCAGCAAGTCGTCTGCGTAGGTGTCCATGTCGTTGCCTGTCCAAGGCTGGCTTGAACGGCCGTGGCCCCTGCGGTCATGAGCGATGACCCGGTATCCCTTGCTGGATAGGAAGAACATTTGGTTCTCCCAGTTATCACTGTTCAGCGGCCAGCCATGGGAAAAGACAACGGTGCTGGAAGCATCCTTGTGGCCCCAGTCCTTGTAGTAGATTTCGGTGCCGTCGTTGGTGGTAAGATATGGCATTGTCGAGGTCAAAGTGTGGGTGCTGACAATTGTTTAGTGGATCGTGAGGACGAGCTTTCAGAACGAGACTCTCGATGTGAGGAGCATGGGAGTTTGGTTAATCCACCCCCAATACTGCATCCCGCTTTTATATCCCGCTTTCCAAGTCTCATCCCGTCAAGTACGCTACAACCGTCAATTCCAAATCAACGTGAACAAGTTTGCCCGTTAGAGAGGTCACCCATACAGTCACGCTGCATCATTAGGCCCTAAAAGGAGGAGAAGCCCAGATAAGGCGCAATGAAGATCCCTGACTTGGCATATCAGCATTGACGGCTCGTCTAGACTACTCGTTTAGGCTGAATCTATCGTGGACTCTCTTTTTGGTTGCCTGATTCGACAGCTCGGGTGAACCTTGAGACGACCGTTGGCTGCAACGTACGTACCAGATAGGACTGCCTAGCGACTGCTTAGAGAAGCTAGGTGGGTATGGAATAAACCAGGTATGTTGACTTACATGCAGACTTCCCAGTCAGATAATACCTCGCCTATTGCCCTACATGAGGCTTGAGCGCCTGGTGTTGTTCAGCCCGCTCCTTAAAAGGGTCACAGACATATGCGCTGCCAGAGGTCTCGCTGGATCTGTTCGTCACCATCACGGCCCAAGGCCCTTTTGGCTGCTGCGACTTTCCTAGCCTGAATTCAGCAAGTATTCAATTGCCCGATACTGTCTCCAGATTGACCTCGACCACTTCCTATTCCAGAACCAAACACCCACGACAAACAATATCACTAATTCAGTAAAGACGATAGGCCGGTCACTTTCTGTCATGGTTCTGCAACCTACCTACTTCATGTTCCATCAAATGCGTTACAGCTTCTGGGTGCCGCGAGCAAAGTCTGGTTACATTGGAAGGGACACATCTGGAAAGACCACCAGCGAATGAATTTCAATTAAAATGCATTCGAGTCCCGACAGGATAGAACAACTCTCAGCAGCGACGCGCTTAGAATATTCTGGATGTTGCTTCATACTTGACCCGGAACCAAGGTGTCAGTGGCACCGTAAGGAAATTCATGCTCAATATGGTCGTCAAGGGGTTTTTCTCGAAAACAACCACACCTCCAAAGCTTCTGGACCAGTTTCGTCTGTTCAGATGGGCCGAGTGCATGTGTTTCGATTTGATGAAAGAACGCCACGAACGCCATGGCACGAGGCAACGATCGCGAAAGTGCATTCCACCAGAGATTCCGACACATTGGCACTCACAGTAAGGGGAACGAGGGACAGGTACTTTGTCCAAGACTCGCAGAAGACGGTTGGACAGGTTTCGGCAAAGATTTGCCTGTCCTTTTGAAGAGACAGAAAAAA